>UZAF01019349.1:9058-21303 GCA_900617895.1 Haemonchus placei | reverse complement strand
AACACTGGCCCTGGATGGAGCTTCATCACCAAAAATTGATCTAAGTTCATCCATGCATTGCTGTTGAGTTAGTCCATGTCGAAAGTTGTGGAAAATGATCGCGCGAAAATGCTCACGATTCAACCCCATAACTTGGCCTAAACAAAATCTTATAACTTAGGGTAAACAACTCCGATCGCGCTCAAATTTTGCAAAGCAACCTCAAAATAGTCTAATTTTATGATAGTGGTGTCAGTTGCTAGATTGCTACACTAGTGTTTTCAAATCCCGAAATATAAAAGGCAGCCTACGTAGTTGCAGCTATTCCAGGAACGGAGCCAATCAACAGTTTGTGACTGAAGACCCACTTTTCCGCAAAAATCTTTGCCTGCTCTTATTTCTCCACTTTTTATTTCTATTACAGTTTCCATTCATTTCTTTCATCCACTTATTTTTCATTTGATGCAGACGGGTGGGATTTTCTAAGAACTATAATCACAGAAACAAATAAATGTTTGTGAGTTGTGAGTGAGTTTGTGAGTTTATAACATTTCTTACACCTACTTATCTATTGCAAATGGAACACTTCATACAATTTACAAACATTTCGAAAAATGCATTTCTCTACATATTTATTGAAGATTTTACTGTAGATTTCGAAAGCCTACCCATTTTTAATATTTCTTTCGAACCCAACGCATTTTGTTAATTTTTTTTCCTATTTTTTCCATTCTGACAAACTTTTATGTACATAAAAATGTGGTTCTAGGGTTCAATGGAGGAAATAGAAATTAAGGAAGAAATCTGATTGAAAGGCTGCAAAAGTTTGTTAGTGTCAGACAAGGGTGATTTTAACTGACTGGTAATTCCATACGAGTTGATAGTAGGAACCGTCGCGTAATTCACCGCCCAATACGAGAACCTGTTTCAATCATCTCTGATGCTCCTTCTGATGGAATTAGTTCGAAGGAACAGTGTAGTCATCGAATATAAGCGTGTAGAAGGCCATGACTCGCAGAAAAGTTAGCGAAAACTTTAACGTTCCGTACCCATCTCTTCTGCTGTTCTAGAAGCATTTCACTAGCTGTACCCGGGTATTAGGGTGACACGATTCGGATGGAAGGGAACCCAGTGAGCTGAAAGGAATTCCCTTCTTCCTGAATCGTCTACATTTACATTTCTAGCTCTTTAGGCTCTGTTATTATCCTATTCTGAACTATGTAAAAATCACTTCATATCTACAGAGCACGAAAAACTAACTTACCAACTTTCGAGTCTTCTTTCTTCTCCAGACTCTGACTGGGGGTGGAACAACTTTTTCCAAAACACTATAAATTATATCTGGGGTGACTGTTGTGATTCTATTATCCTGATTTATTATTCTATCTTTTTTGACATTTTCACTCTCATTGAACTGGAGTGCTATGTTTAAGTGACAGAGGCATTCCGGAAGGTGACCAAATATGGTACAGCGCCCCACACCAACTGACGCTCCATGGTTAAAATAACTTATTTGCTTCTGTCTCATAGACCTCTGGTGTCCATAATTGCCTCAGAGTGTCTATTTGTATTACCAGTACCATCACTGGATGGAAGTTGAGTGAATGGGAGTCAATCGATCCATGCCTAATGGCTTATTCTTCTACTTTACTCTTCACATGAGGGCCCCCAGCTGATCAACTTGGGAATCGTCTTATTTATGGAATCCTCAATTGCCTGCTTTTTTTTCTACACGTACACCTGCCCACTTCGCTCCCAACGCCAGACTGTACCCTGTACCCTTCGCTCACTCTCACAAGAGATGTCAGACCGCTATTAATCCTTAGCCGATGACAAGCTGTGCTTATTGATTAATCATGTCTGGTATGTCCACAGTCGTAAAGGTCATTCTTTTGTCGTTTTTATAGGTTGTCGTTTTCTATCGAGAGCTTTGTACAATGTAAGTATTACAGTATTATATCGTTAAGAAGTTATTTTCAAGAATTGTTCGCGTGAAAAACTTGTCTCTATCACTTTGCTTTTGTTATCGCACTAAAAACTGTCCGTCGTTGATCTCAACCTACTGCTAGACTACAGTACAGAGTTCGATTACTCGTAATCATTACTGTGTTGTTCCGTTTTATCTTACTAGTCCTTAGTCACCCTTCAGTTCTCCATTTTATGTTCTCTACTCTAGTTTCTCACTGAATCATTCATCACCACTCATTTCGATGCCTATTCTATTCTGAATATATTAGAAAGATCATTTCCTTCAAAGTATAAAGGATAAAGTATTGGGGCGTTAATCAATCCCGTCTGAGGGATGACCCACGTATTCGACTTCCATTCAGAATCGTAGTGGCGTAATGAATGCCTATGTGTCCTATACAATGACTTGTGGTGGCCAGCCGATGGACAAGTCAGTGCTTTTATCCTCCCAGATGAGTCTGGTAGCGATTAACCGATCCAGAAGGGATGGAAGGCTTGGTTTGCTTTAGCGGGCCAACCAAGCCTTCCATCCCTCCTGGGTCGGACAATTGGTACCTGGCCTTAATTTATTAACCCGGTCTTTATTCACCTACAGTGTATCTATAACCAGTATCTTAACTATATATCTAGTATCTACAATGTCCGAAAGCCATAGTTGCTCATTTTTAAGCCTCCTCCTGTCCAAGCCCCAACCGGGAGTGGACCAGCCCCAATTGGGAGTGGAGTACCGCTAACGAAAACAATGTGTATTATCTCTGGACTAAATGTTGAGTTTCATATCCTATCGAACTCTCCATCTCCTCCGTTCACAGCGAATTCGTAACCACCCTTTTATGACTGTCTTATCAGAAATCTACCGTCTTCATTCAATTCGTGCGTGCGTGAACTTCGGAGAGGGTTGAATGGAAGAAAACCAATGGCTAGTTCGAAAAAAATCATGCACGTGAAACTAAATGAATTGCAGAGTTCCACCTATTCGTCTCACAATCAGAACGAATAGGATGCTCAGAATGCCATAGCTCAATATAGTACCCCAATCACCCAGTGTCTGNGCTTTACCAAGGCACTCCAAATAAAGGGTTTGCCAGTATTGGGAAGGACTACCTGAATCCAAGCCATAGGCAATGTGACACTCTCTGACAAAACTCGTTCAGTGTGCTATGCTGCTTGCTATTTCTGCCCTTATCTCAAGAATAAGCTAAGCAGCCTGTGTCACATAAGACACGTCCAAAGAAAGCGAACAAAACAACTCACGAAAGCTTAACAGGGTATACAGGGACTTTTCTGATGGTATTCTTCATGTTATCACTTTGCCTGACAGTCTTTTGTTTCCCTTAACAGGCTGCACCATTTGTGAACTAAAGATTTTAGATGGACTACAGTTAAAAAGTTCTGTGGCGAAAACGTTAACTAGGATGTTAAAGAATGGCGAAAAAGGTGAAGGGGTATTCCTGTGTAATAAAATGAACTAATAATACACAATTCAACAAACAATATACAACGATAAACTGCCTCAGTAACTTGGCATGTCATTCCGCTTCAACTCCGAACTTTAAATTGAAAGCTGGTCTTGAATATTTCGGAAGAGAACTCTAACTTCGTCTTATAGAAAATTTGTGCGCTTATTGGAATCTTCGAGGTAGACAAGTAGGTAAAGAGGTGATCAAGGTATTTTTAAAAGGCGTAAAGTCCGAAATCATTATAATCATTGTCTCTACGGCACCGGAGACATATTTCTTCGCCGTCACGCGTACTCTGAAGCATTTACTCGAGCAATTAAACTTCTCTTTCTATATTTTGTCACTGACTACTGAGATAGTGCGATCCTTGATTATCTATTATACTACGAGGTGTCACTTCGCAGATTCGAAATTTTCGGGATTTCGGTTTTCTGTATTGTCATCTTTTCGAAGTAATTTACTACTGCAATCACGTCCTAGTAACCTTTGCAGAATGGCGTCGACTTCGAGGAATTTAGGCACGGTAATTGGTGATCTCGACTTGGAAGCACTTTCAGCGTATGAGGATGCTCTTGATGAGAGCGAAACGGAATTGAAGCGATTGTGCGAAGTAGCTGCAGAGCATCTGACTCGAGAAAGGTGAATATTTTTTCAATGCCATTGTTATTTTTACCTATTTACCCAGCGAACTCGCCATGCAGGGGTACCATCACTCAACTGTGTGAATTCTGAGTATGTGACGAGTATACGAAAGTATTCGAAAGTATATGAAAAATGCAGACTTCTCAAACGGTATGACGATTCAGCACAATGGCTTCTGTATCCTGTGCTGCTGCTACGCCATTGCCACTCTGTACATGGGAATTTTGAATCAGAGGCTAATGTTACATTCCTGACCCCTCGCTACGTACTACGTCGTCTGTCTGGAGTAATGAAAACCATCCTGAAAACAATTCGACGTTCATACGTTGAACATTGTTTTGCTCTTTTGACGTTGGTGTAAGAAGGGGCCAAAGTTGACTCGAGCCTTTCCCGTTCTCGTAGACCCATACCACCCACGATTGATGGCTGACGACTTGCTCAGCTCCCGATGTACTCTGCTTCAGCTCAGCGTCGTTGCATCCCCGGAGGTCACTCCAGAGGATAGCTGCAAGAAGTACAACTCAGTAGAACCCAAATACGGTTTACTTGCCAGATTCTTTCAATTTCTCTACAGGTTCCCTTCACTTTTTAGGCAGTGTTATATGAAAACTGGCACTTGCATCTTCAATGACTATTTACCATTAGAAAACTGATTCACTGTTCTCATTAGGAAGGTGAACATGATCCTTCCCCTTTGCTCATCACGCTACAGTGTGGTGTCAATTTTTGGGGCACGGGATCCAGTTTGTGTGCGAGAAAACACTACAGAGTTTAGCAAGACTTCAAAGTGATATGATGATTATCTGTGTGGTGTCCATTTGACAGAAAACTTTTTCTTTCGAATTCCATTCTCTAGATTGTCAGATTGAAATGCATGTAATAGTACAAAATAGTAGTACAAATGTATTTGTAGACCTCGCCCACAAGCCATCGTTCCCCCTCCCATGCTTCGATCTCCATCATCAACCACAAAACGTACCAAACGCTCGAGTAGCAGCAGCAGCATAGAAAAAATACCTGAAGGTGAGTTTTGCAAGTTACCATTCTGATCGGGAACGAGTTAGATACTGTACTTTACAAGTATATCGTTTCACCTTCCCTAGGATGGAAGGGATAATGCCAACTATAGGGCATGGTTGAGGATGGAATTGTTGGTCAGTACCCGCTCAACACTCGGTCGTTCTCCACACAAGATCGAGTAATGGGTACCAGAGTCGTTTGGCAGGATGAAAGCACTACCGTAAAAATTGTCTGGCCCCCGCAAAACATTGAATAAGCCATTCGAAGCACCGTTACGATTGTAAGGAGGAATCCTGTGGGAGGACGTCCTGAAAAGAAATGGAATGTGCCAAAAGACTTTATGCTTCATCCGTTTTTGTTGTATCTTGGTATGGCTTCTGTTTCTCAGTGAAAGAAAGGCTTTCAGCTTCCTTAGTCTCCGCGATTACGTACTGTTGGCCCATCTACAACAATGTTTTAGCTTGTGAGTGGGCTGCCCCAAGGAACTGTTTCATTTAGGCCAGTCAAGTACATTACGAAGTCGACGCTCCAACATTGGAAGAAAAGATCGGTCAAGCCGTGGTGGTCAAAACAGTAGCAATGGGCAGAAAAGTGGCAGCGATCATTCAGATTCACCCGACGAATGGCGGATGATCAACTACACTGTAAGCCAATCACCGTACTTACTGTATCTACCACGCCAATGCAGTGAGTGTAAACTCAATTTCAGTTTCAAGAAGTTTCACATTATCCGGTTTTGATGCAAATCAATCAACAAATGCAAATGTTGAGTCGTCAACTCTATGAAATCGAGTCCACAAATGCTTTACAGCTGAAGATTATCGCCCAGTTACTGGCTAAACTAATAAAGGTGAGGCTTTTGATAGGAAGGATTCAATTCGGTTTCCATTGACGATAGACATAGCCTAAGAGTATAGGAATATGATGGCTCCCATGCTATCGGTTGAATTTTATCCCGTTTAAGGCACATCTCACAATTTTTTTGAGATGCCTAGCTCAGGTGAAATGATATGGTGCAAAGTAGGGCAAAATGGTAAGGAGGCGCTGAAATTCGCGCATTTGAATACTATACGAGAAAGGGCGTAGTACGAGATTTTCAACTGTAACGGACTGGGTGTCTCCCACATAAACGTTCTATTACTCTGTGTCCTGACACTTCAGGGTGCACCCTTAAGCCCGTCATAACACGTCCACTTTTGGGTGCACGTTTGCCGACCCTGTTTCGGTGCCTTTTTAACGCCCTGAGTTGTTTTTCAACCCAAAAATGTCCCTGAAGCTACTCTTTGGTCACAGGTTCATTTTGGTGAGGAACTCCACGGACCATTTTTACTGTCTCCTGCACTAGAGAGACACAGATGATACGGAATCCGTTCTCAAGCCTTTTTTGCTGTTACCCTGTCACACTGATGGGTAATCCAGTGAAGGAAGCCTGTCTTGAATAGCATACATATTTATATTGTTTTATGGTGAGCAACTAACTGAATCTGGTTCATTTTTTCAGGCTCGACGGCGACCGCTCTATACTATGGCACGATTTATACCATTAATGCCGGTTATGTTCTTTGTTATATTCTGGCCTCTAATTGCTAATCTCATCTACAGGTTCATTACTAGGTGAGTAGTCTACTTTGCTTAACTGGTTCAATTTAAAAGTTCCGCTACTGAGTGAATAAGAAGGATTTCAGGCGACGACAAGGACTAGGAGTGCTTCTTCGCTACCTATGAATCCATTCGGATTCTGATGTATTCTTGTGACTATCAATGTTATTTGATAAATTTCCGACTTTCTTCCCTCTTCACTGTTGAGTTACCAGATATTCAGGAGTATGTGAAAATTGTAAATAGTAACTACTGGGTGGGTACCTATGAAGGCACGAGGTATAAGTGAATATGTTCCAATGTATGCATGTGACTTCTAATAAATTTCCACCTCGCGAGGCTCAACTCAGTTCAAGCTCGGCACGGCCTTACCATCTTTTGTAACTAGGGCACTACACTGGTTTAGGTCACTGCTGGTCGAAGCTCTTCGAATTTTCTATTAGATATGTGCTTCCTCAAGCAGTACATGATACACGTAACTCGGTCGAAATTTCGATGTTTTTTCATTATTTCGCGAAGGCATCCTCGAATTTCTATCATAAAGTGACCTGTCTTTGCGTTTACTTACCTTCTCTGATTATGATGAAGAAGAGGGGCTTCATTACCATATTCTCGTTAATACTAGCGCTCTAAGTGTTGTGCCAAGTGCTAAGGCTTGCTGGGCGTGCCAGAAAAGTACCAGAAAAGCATACAATTGACATCTCATTATGAATGGGAGACTCCCTTCTGTACAAAAGAATACTATTGTAATTCTGGAGACTAATACACAGCAGGGTAAGTTTCCTGATTTCCTTCATATTTCTACTGGTACTGGAAATAAATCCACTACTGAATTGCCTTAAATATTGCACGGATGCATTGATTAATTCATTAATTCCTAAAAATTCTACTGCCGGATGAACATAACCGGAATCCGAATGAGACAGGAGTAAAGGGTCTCGGGATTGATCCTCACATATGGCCAGACAATACGGAGAGATGGAGACACAACACCACGACGACTCACCGATCGGACTGGTTTAATACAAAAGTTCTATATGGCTTAGCCTGGTCTGGTGGTATAACGCCTGACGTTACATCGGCCATCCAGAAATGATCTTTAAATCCCACTTATGCCGATCAATGTTTTATAAGAAACTAGAGAATTCGAAAAAGAAAATGGACCAAAGCCTTTTCAAACATAAAACTCACAAATGAATGCTCGGGATGCAAATTTTTGTATCCTACGTATATTTCGCTCAAGAAATTCGTCCTCTTTCTCACATCCTATTAACATCTACGTAATACTCTGATCTGGATTTGGTTATATAAAGTTCAGAGATTGACGCGCTGTTGTATCTACTGCGGTTCTACTCAGAACTTAACAAATATGTTCGATGTTTCGATACAAAACTAGATGAACGTCTTCTCATTTTATTCGCCTGAAGATTCTGAGATCGGAGCTGGGAACGGATTTATTAATATAGGTGAAAAATGATGTTTGTGTCTTAATCAGATTTTAACAGCTTGAAATAAAGTTTTCGCCCTTCCAAAAATGGTATGTTCAGATGTTGCCTTAAATGATGTCAAGACTCGACTAAATCATTCCAATTTTTTAAGGCAGTAATTTTCAGAGTACCCACTTTTACAACTGTTTCAAAATGCTTTTTGTGCTTCCAGATTTTTTCGGGGAAAGGAGCTTAGAATTGATTGTAAAGGGTCGTCATTGCAAAGCAAAATCCTCTATTCTTGATTCAAGTGTCATAGATATGAAGGAAATAAAAGTATATCGCCGAGTTCCAACTAGTTCTGGTGGGTACCTGTTTATACCGTATACAACAGTGGAGTAATCAACGGAGTACTATGGAGTCTCTTATTCCCACGCGTTGTCCTCATATTTTACATAATCCTATGGCATCTGCAATATGGTAATCGATAGACCGGCCCTTTGTTTGTGAGTGGGTGACCTTAGAGGAAACGAAGGAGTCATCATTCATGTAGTTATCTACTACCAATATCACCAATGAACCAACCAAGTGCATTTTTTGTTGTTACAACCATGTTTTTAAAAGTGACTGTAGCTTTGTCCCAATCCTTTGCACTCATTTCTGGGAATTTCATTACTTTCAACCGCTTCATTACCCTAGCCTCCTTCTTTTCACCCCCACCACCAAAGGGTATAAACATGTACAAATATTTACATGAGAATGAACAATATGAGATACCTAATTCATAGAAAAGTCTGCCTTTTACTTTTCAACGTCTTATCTCGTTATTGGAGTAGCGTTCCGGATCTGCCCTAATCGTATTACATGCTCTAATTTCAATTCCTGATCGGAGGGAAAAAACAGTAATTTGAAATTTTTGAATAGGAAATTTTTCTTTTGGTTTCGTTCTTGCTCAATCCACATCTCGAACAGAGTTTTGTGACTTGTTTATTTTGCTACCAATTGATATCCTAGAATTCTCACTTGAATACGAACATTGGACCGGTTCCCAAGGTTTCCGCCACCCACTTGCAGCAGTACTGCTGCAAATGAAACGTCAGATCCCTTTCTTAGCCTTTGCTTTTTATCACTGCAAAACCAACCACTTTTTCCTGATTTTCGGTTGGAAAAGTGACACGGGAGAATAATTTCCTCTAAGTTTCCAGATTGTTAACCGCTCAATTTGCATAGATAGCGACGACAAACACTCTCTATAATTAGGAAGTGACAATGAAGTCGTCAGAACAGAAGTCACAGAAGAAAAGGAAATCCGATGTGAATGTGCTGTACTTTTTTCTATATTTTTCTCAAATCCTTAACATTATTGCTTACACGATCTGAAATGGATTTGGTTTAGATCGACTTTACATCGACGCTTCCTTCGAAGAAGGATCGGCCATGGTATGCAGAAGAGGTAGTGGTTCCTTCTTTCCTAATTCATTTTTAGTTAAAGACTTTTTACTTTTTCGGACCATATGCTTGTAATTCGCAAAGTTTCATCTTTAGGCTTCAGCTGATAACAAAATTACTGTGGAAAAGGAAAGACGAAAGAGTATCATCGGCTTAGGAAAAGGGCTGCTTAAGAAGATGCGTAGTTCTTCGGCACTCAAGGTTTATCAGTCTTCAATTAGATCTAGCTAGTTTTGTACTCAATTTATCAGCTGAACGAGCACCACTTTCTCTAATCAAGGATCGCAACAGTCGTGATTCCAATGTTACGTCGGTATCGGCCAGTACTAGCAAGATGCCAACTTTCAAGGAGCCATTAACAAATAACGTGATGGATCCTATGCCAGAAGAACAAACCATACGGAGCGAAAATTCGGTAGACGTTGATCCCTTATTTTAAGCCGTAAAGTTAGATCAACTACACACGTGATTGTGTTCATAATCGTGCGAAATAGACTAATTTCAGAGCATACTGTCTGGTGATAGTTGTGTTCTTCCTCATTCTATTCAACGCAATAAGGAACTAATGAAATTAGTGGAAAATGTTTCAACAACAAGTCATGACAGTCAGAGCAGTCATGAGGGGCTATCAGTGAGTTTGAGCTCTGACAGTGATAATAAGTCGTGATAGTTTCTTCTTTTGTTAGTGAGATCCGTCTCGTTTTATGCATTAGCTAAAACAGCAACGGAGTTTTTTGAAGTAAATTAATAGCTATAACAGCATTTTCCACTTTTCGACCCAAATTTTTGCGCTGGTTCTGATCAACCCAGATGTTCCGTGCTCATCTTGAATGCCAACATTCGCCGTTTTTCACCGATTTTCGTTCTGAGAATGTTATCTTTAGTTCCTAACTGAGTCATGTTCATCGCAAGACAATGGGGCCACCTCCGAAAGTGCGGCCTCATTTTGCACTCCTGCACGGGACTTCAAAAGAGGGGACTCTCACCGTGGAAGTGCGAGAAGCATGCCCCCGGAATCTGATCTTATTCGTGGACTCTGTAACAGGTGATTTTTTATTGGTTGGTGAGCTTCGATTTTTATTTTTATATAACTCAGTTCCCAATAAATGTCCTTCAATTTCTTTTATTTTTGCCTATTTTACGATTGTGAGTGATTGAGTGGTTTAGTGCTATACGGCGGACACTTTCCTCTGCCTCGGATAGTCTCGCCAGTCCACACCGTTTTGATCGTACCCGCTCTATGCGTTTTCGTGAGAAGTTGCTTCTAAGCTCCAGTATGGCTGAGCTGCCTGAAGAAGAGGTTCAGATTTTTTGGCATCCTTTTCACATGATTGACCTCAAGTAGTGGTGCTCAGGTCGCACCTCTTGATACGTGCGAAGAGGGTGGCGAGGAAACGAGAACTCCTTTACAAGGTGCTGAAGGATCTAGTAGGAGAAGTGTGGGTGTCTCTTACTTCATCTACTTTTGATATTTTCTTAATAATTACTTTTAAGAGTCTTATATGGCTTCGCTCCAAATCGAGAATATTTGGTTCAAAGAAACGAGGTGATGTTACCACCACTCCTCTTGCCACCAGCACTTTAGGTGTGTGAGCTGAATAAGATATTGTTTCTCTAATAATTCCATATTTGACTCACTATTCTCGCGAAAAGCTCAAGCCGGAGTAACATTCGTTTCTTTCTTTTATAAGCCAAGTATTTGCTGTTTCCACAGGTACTCCAGCAGCTGCTGAAGAGGGGATAACCCCAGGAGGCAGTGGGGCTCTTCGTAGATCGTCACTCAGTTCGTCGAGCCTTCAAAGGAAGGTTTCATCGGTATTGAGGAAAGGACTAGGTTGTGAGTAAACATTCTCTTTAATGTTCGAATGCATAGTTTATAGTTCCTTCCATTCGGATTAGAAATTGGTTGTTATAATATCTAATTTAGAGCCTCTGCGTCCTTCAGGTTTCTCCATCAATCATATATGTGTCGTGTGTTTGTTGCCTTTTTATATTTGCCTCAAAGTAAGAAATATTGTTTAGTGCGGAATTCGAACCACGATTTGACCGTAGATCTCACCGGACGAACTCCTTGTGGTATTTTAAAACGATCCTCGACGAATTCGAAGGACAGAAAGCGAAAGTCTGCTAACTTCCCAAGGCGTTGTAGTGACGGTATCAGTTGTATTCCTCAACTCCACTTGATTTGGCTCCTTAGGCAGCACTTTTTTTGTATCATAAATAGCGTTAAATGTCTACGCTTAATCATCAGACACTGCTGATGTTTTGCAGTGTCGGCTGTATTGCAACGCCAGGTCAGAACTGATCAATCGAGGAAGGAGGCAGGTGGGATTCTTTTTAGTGATTGCAGAATTTGAACTGATTTTTTTATTGACAGAAAAACATTCTTGCGTCCTCATGTATAGTGTTCGATTGCTGATTTGGTAATTTTCAGATGAGGCCAGGTTATTTATGGAGAAAGTCGTCATATCCAAAGAGCCGGTGGGACGAGTCCTTTACCGAGATGAGTACGATGGGGTCGTTGTTGATGTATCTCCAACAGGACTACCATTGTCAAGCACTGCGGCGGAAGTGCTTGAAGGAGAGTATGGCGTCGAAATACACAAAAGAGGAAGGTCCAATCCCTATAAGAATGGCATTCTGAAAACTCCTGAAGGGGAACCAGGTCTGTGTCCACCTTAGTTTCAACTTACTTTTTTTT
>UZAF01019348.1:4097-24741 GCA_900617895.1 Haemonchus placei | reverse complement strand
CCTATTGGTAAACGAAACTGAACAAATTACTCAGGAACATTCATAAGAGGGATGCATAGGAAGTTGAAAACCTCTGAGTGTAGAAGAATATTGAGACAAATTTCGATTTCACTAAAGAGTTAAATTAAAATCCAAGGGAAGGGAAAGCATGACTGAATGGGTGTTCTGACCTATTTCAGTGTTTGTTCAAAAAATTATATACAGCAAATCTGTTTCAGGGAATCTATTTGGCGGAAGCTGGTGAAGTACAGCTACCGTTTCTCAGAGGGCATCCATTCCAGCTTGGACTTCGGTAGTTCCTCCTACTTCAGCATTTTTTTGTTTTTTAACAGCCTTCAGCAGCTCATACAGAAGAGTGGCCTTCCAATAGTTTCCTTTAGTTCATCGAGAAGGCCTTACAATTGATGCTATATCCAGTTCGAACCTTCGCAAACACGGGCCTTCCATCACAGACCTCGGAACAAAAATTTAGCTTTTTTACTTATTTACTGCTAGTTATTTGGGACAGTACACTATGATTCATTTCTCGATGGCGAAGGAAGCACAGCGGTGGTGTGTGGCATGGGATTTTACCATGCCCCCATCAAAACCATAATGCGCATGGCAGTTCAATACCAAAGAAATTCAATGTTTTGCAGGTTCCAAGAGGATCGTTTGGAGATACTGTCTTCCAACAAGCAAGTTCTCCAATGCGAACACCCATTGCCAATCAGTGAAGTTCAAGGTATTGGAATAAAAGGAAACTGCATGCTTAAATCTGTACATGGGGCAGGACGTAGGTAAGCAGACTAGTAACTGCGTTCTTGGTATCATAGTGATATTTACAAATCTTCCAGATGGTATCCTTCTCCGTGGTACGCGTTTTTCCCTGAAGGTTATGTGAGATTTGGTAAGAAATACTTTATTGGGAATCGCCTGAGATTGTTTTAAACTTATTTCAGCTGTTTAGGTCAAAAATTCATCATTCATGGAACCCCTCGGGGCGATATCTTCAGTGTCGATCTCATCGGCCCATCCAACAACGTTCCGTTCTCATTCACCCCCTGTTTCCAGAAGAATCAGGTACGGTATCCTGTTCTAAGCAATCCGTTGTATCATCAAGCTACCCTTGTCCTTTAGATAGTGCGTAATGCAAGCAGACAGGGTGAATGGGGGCAAGAAGAAACCGATGGGAGGTTTCCATTTGAGAAGGATCAAGATTTCGATCTGATTATTCGGTATGATCCCTCTGATATCAAGGTGAGTCTTTGTGATTGAGCCGTAATGAAAGGAATTGCTAATCTTACATGCCGTTCGTCTTCATTCACGATGCAACGTCCCTTTCCAAGATGACATGTGAAACTGGTCTTTGGAGGCTGTGGGAGTTCAGATCCGTAGGCTATGCGACCTAGAAAAATATAATGGAATGCATCTCCAAATTCATGGTGTGGAAAGGGGTCAAGGGTTTGTCTGATTCTGAGAATGCTTAAGGTTATGCCCATAGCCGAAGATTGAGCTTCATTTTCCGTCACCTTGTGATCTTGAACTAAGTCAGTTATACGATTGGGCGGTACAGCTGTTTAAACTCGTGAGGGTACCATGTACTGAAGTAGGGTAGGGCAAGGTACTACTTAAGATCGATTGAGTTGAGAGCAGAGAGATCTGATCATAGCCCACTGAGAGCACACCTTCTGGATTCCCAAGCCCTTTTGTGGGCCCACGCAGGTGATTACCATGCTCCACTTCAACGTTTATTCCATCATCCTCGCTTGCTGCAGTTACATTAAATGGTTTTACTTCCAATCTTATGAGTTCCGGCAATTTTGTTAGCTCCACTTTGAAAGTTTCTCCCAATTTCTTTTACCACGCGCCATTGGCAATGTCGATTATTCACGATTTGGCTGTTATCCACTATTTTTCTATCTTCCATTCCAAGGCAACTAGCCAATGTGAACCGTTCATATTTAGTACTTTGTGAACCGTAAGCAAGTTGGATCGTTCGCTCATCGGTTTGAAGAGCCCGAAAGGGTTTGCACTGGAATGCGAATCCTCGGAGATGTTGAAGTGCACGGCGTAGAATTGGTCAGTCGTACCACAGTAACATATTAATATCGGGTCGTCTAACTTTCAAGTATGTGCCTTTTTGAGTGCTTTTGCGTGAAAGCGTTTCCAGTATATAGAAACTATCGTCAAGTAACTCACTGGAAGGGATCCCATTTTGCAACCGAATTCTCGTTGTTATTAAATCTCCTTGAAGTCATGTTTAGGCTCATCTTGCTGATTCTCGCATTCCCGTTCCGCTTACGGTTAGACTAGGCCAGAGGCTGAGGCCCGGAGAAAATATCTGCATTCGTGGAGCCGTCAAGAATGATGCCAGCGGGTCAGTACTTCTACATGATCGTTGAGGATACCTAACGCAATCTTCCATGATTCGATAAAATGCTCTAGATTGATGCTAGCCGTTTTTATCAATCACTAAAAAAGTATCGACACTCCTATTTCCAATTGGGGAATTAGCGAATTGTAGGTTTAACGTCAATTTCCTGCGAGGCGATACCAGAGCAGATCCATCGCAGACGGTGCTGTTGATGGATTTTCGTTTCGATGAAAACGCAATCGTCATGAACACCTCCACAGTTAGTATTTTGCTCTGTTGGAGGATTCTATTCAAAGAACTTCAAGCGCACCTATGGAACTTGACTTTGGGATTCGATTTCAGGATGGCGCATGGGGGGAAGCAGAACGAGTGTCGTTGCCGTTGCAGAAAGGGGATTCTTTCAATGTGGATGTCGGGTAAGTCCTCACGCTTGACCTTTTCCCTTGCTGAATGCTTTGCTCTTTGCTCTTTGGCCCTTGAACAACATCTTCTTCTGTTTTAAAGATTGTGTGTGATATCTATGGCGAATTTGATCCATTTGCAGTGTCACTGTCGCTAGCATGGAGATTTCTTGTAACGGGAATTTGATTCACGAATACAAGCATCGTGTTCCATTCGATGAAATCACCTATATCCAAATTAATGGAGACTGTACCCTTACCAATGTGTTTGGTACGGGACGAAGGTAGACGGACTTTGAAGTGATACCTCAATATCATAGTGAAAAGAAACCCAATGAAATTTGAAGGTACTTCTCGGTCCCATGGCTGACGGGCTTCCCCGACGGAAATCTGAAAACCGGTAAGCAATGTTATTCCTTGGGAACTTCTCGCTTCAGGCATCTGAGAAGGCATTACAGGCCAGAGAATTTTTGTGCATGGCGTATCCAAAGGTAATAGCTGGAACCTCGATCTGCTCGATTATGATGCTGATATTCTGTTCCGTTTCAATCCTCGGTTTGATAATAAACAGGTAAGACATTTTAAAGCGAGAACTTCATTTTCTAAGAAGCTGATTTATCATTAATGTTCGAGTCTATCATTCAGATAGTGCGTAATTCGTCCAAGGCTGGACAGTGGGCTAACGAAGAAAGCGGCGGGCCGTTCCCGTTTGAAATAGATCAGCCATTTGATCTCGTTATTGAGAACGAACCGTCTTCACTGAAGGTAAGCATTGTGGGACACTGCCGAAGCAAAAATTAGTCCCTTCTCGACTATTTGCAGCTCTTCCACAATCATTTCATAGGTGCCCCTCAGATTTAGGGAAATAAGGCCCAATTGTACTACTGTTTTTGGCATATGGATACCCGCGAGTAACTTGCCAGGTTCTGTTCTGGGAGCTGGGTAGATAACGGGTGGGTACTAGACTATTTCAGAGTGGACTAGGGGCTTAGATTTTGGAAGCGACTCCGAAATCCTCTACCGGACTACTTGCCGGTCACTCGAATGCAAGCTTTTGGCTGAGCCGCTGTGCAGGATGCCGACAGCACCCACAGACTCTCCCCATACGTATGCTTGGATACATCTGCGAGGATACGGAGGTATAAATCGACCCAGTGCAGCAGAATCATGGAGTCCATCCCCTGAATCCATCTGCGACTCAGTGCAGTTACCGATGACTTCCAGTCAACGATTTACTCCCCTATCCGCCCCTGGGGCCCACGTAGCCTCGACACCAGCCCCAACTGGCCAAAAATCTCTCAGTGAGAGAAAACCCTCGAAGGAGGAGATCCGCGATCCGACGAAAATTTGACGAGAGAGGTACATTTTGCGAGTTGCCTCCGATCCTTATAGTGAGAAATTCTGATAAAGCAAGAGAATTTTTCATTATTCCATAAGCTATGTAGCTGTAGAAAGAGTTTGGAAATGCGACCCTTTCCACAATTTCCTAATTCATTTGGAGGCAACTAATCAACGGGCTTTTCTCACTTATAGATTATTGTGAATGGTGAAGAAATTGGAACATTCGAGCATCGTACGGATGATCCTATGGGAGACTACTCTGAAATGAGACTCGAAGGTGATATCGAAGTGACCAAAATCGATGTCAAGTGAGATCGCAGACAAGTACTGTCTGCGAACCATTTGATATCATTCGATTGTCCCTGAAATAAAGCTTTCATTGCATTCCTGGCTTGTCGAGCCTAGAAATTTTCACAGAAGGAATTTCTATGGAAGCAATCATGTCCGAACTTTGGCAAGTCCTCACCTAGCCTTTACTTGCTGCTAGCAGTTGCAATGCTGAACTTTCAAGCCTAATCCTATATGATTCGGCACAGTTTCCGCCACGATTATTGCTAAAGCAATAAGTTTTATCACACAGAAACCTTCCATGGCCAGTGATATCTGCTTTCTTCATTCCCACACACAGCCTTGCAGCCTCTTTTGGGACACTCTATCTGATGAAGTAGGAAGGCCATTAGAGGAAGAGCATTATGAATTTGTTGTGCTTGATTGCCAATCGTGCGATTTCACCAACGGAACGGCTCCATAGTGGGTTGTATACAATTCACTGCTAGGCAGGACGGGAACGGGATTTGCTTATTTCTTGTTATGTTCCCTCCAATTGCAGGGAATGGGTCTGAGCAGAAATGGTATGGATGTCGATTAGGAATTAGTGGGCTCCGAGTAAACAAAAATGTTTTCCTACTTCATTGGGGTGGCAATAATGATGCACTAATGCAGTGCTCCTGTTCTTTTTTGAGAAATATGGAGCTCCTATCTCCCCTTCGGTGCTTGGTTGAAGTGCTGGTAAATTACGGTCACGTTGCGGTCCTTAGTTTTAATGATGATTATTAGTTACTCAACCGAGTTGAAGAACTTACGCGTGTAATGCACAGAAAAAGGAGGGGGTTCAGTGCCAAGTGAAGCGTGTTCCGGGAATGAAGTGCAGGTTCGATTCCTATTCGGAATACCAAACCTTATTTCATTCAAGAGCCAAGTAATGGTACAAAATTCGTCTGAAAGGATGAAACTACTGATTCGTACATCGGCTGCGTCTCCGCAAATCATTTTATGGGCCATAAACGCAGTCAGAGCCCCTAAGATTTCGAATGAAGGTCTAGTGTATGGACGCATGGTAGAAAGACGGATTTAATCAACGCCAAAGGACCTTTGTTCGCTATCCATCCGCTACGAACGAGCTATGTCCTCTTAGCTAGGCCATATGAAGGCATTATACATCGGATTCGCCAAAGACCAATAGACTAGAAATAAAGAGGAAACGATAAGAATCGGAAGTCAGCAGCACCTTCCTTATGACCCCAGCAAGAGAGACATAGGAATTCAGCTTGCGTTGAATACAATGGCGAAAGAACAGGAAGAGAACGTATTTGTAGATTTGGATCAACAAAGAAAACTTGGAGCTTCGGTATGTGAATGTAAGAAAGATGGGATGGAATGGCGAGATGGTATCGACGACACGGTAGCACAGGCGGTAGCTCTCCGCTGAAAGCCAAGGGAGTCGCGCTTTTGGAAAGTTTTGAGTAGAAGTCTCCCTGGATCCTAGTTTCAGATACATATCCTATTCCTAGGATGATAACAGGTTATACTTCCAGTTCGACTTCGACGGTATAAGCAAGAAGGCAAACGTCTTCATTCTCTCTTCGATTATTGTCGTTATACGCTTCATTGCCTACGTAGCTCTTGTCATCAGAGCTTACCGCAGTTGTTAAAAGCACATATCATAATAAAATTCTACCCTTGCAGTGGAAATTTAAACCTTTCCCTTCAAAGCGCGCGAGTTAGCTAGTACGCGGTGAAAGGTAAGACACATTGCTCTGCTGTGGCTGAAATTTCATTCGAGCACCCTTCGTATTCACAAGGTCGTCCATATTCAGAAATACCTAGAAAGCTGATCTCTTTAGCACCACGGTCAAATAAGGGTTCACGAACTAATCGGAAACTGTGCCTTTAATAGCATTGATATTTACATAACAAGGGGAATTGTAATAGTATTTTAATTTTTTGCCAAAAACTGACTTGTTTCTTAAAGTAGTCAAGCTCTAGGCTTAATGTTTATTAACCAATCATGCGGTGGGGCTCAGTAGGTTTTACTTTTCACATATGACCGTTTTTATTATATCAAATTTTTGGGAAATAACATTTAAAACTTCCCTGAACTTCCCTCGCTTTGCATTTTTAAGCTTTTTGTGTCGTTAACATAAATGTATTTCTTGGAGGTTGCCATCCTTTTCCAAAATGAGTAGACATTTGTACTGCATTTTATGTTATCTGCATTCATCAAAAAAAAAAATGAAGAAACAATGAAATCAGCGCCGCAAAACCTTGCTTATGAACTGTTCGGATGGACGAGGAGAGCCTTAATACTTAGTTGCTGAATCGTAGCCATCAGATTCACCCAGATGGTTTACTTCAAATATTTCCGATATTGACGCAAGAAATTCAGATGACTGTCATATCCCCACGGTACTCCAGATTTCCAGGCTGATCGGTCATTCTCGCTTAGTCGACCGACGCGCAGCCTAAGAATTGATTCGCACACTCTCACAAATCACTTACTACACTTGAAAAATTCCGTAGTAACTTAGAAGAACGTGCCTGAAAAGGTGCTGTCTAGAAAATTTTCGCCGTCTTGTGTTAAGGATTGTATTTGAAAAAGGTTTTTCCATGTGGAAAGAACGTTTTGTAATGAAGCTTAGGCTCCAGTCGGTTCTAGAAGGAATAAGTCCTTACCTTAGGAATCCACGTTGTTGAGGTGTAGGAGCGTAGAGGTAGCAGCGGTCCTCTGTGGTAGTGTCGTAACTGTCTTCTTAGATCTTTCGTTTGCGTGACGGGATGAGTATTGTAAAGACTATATGCTCGCAAGGAGGCTCAGGGAGAAAAAGCAGACATTGATTGCGCGAGATCACGCCTTCATTATCGATTCGAATGTCCATACACAGATAGAGAGGGTTAGAAGACTATACTACTAACACAGCTACGATTACTATCTACAACTCTCTCATATGGGAGCTGGGTATTCGTTCTTTAGGGTATCGTCCAGTCTCTTTCATTGCATGTGCCACTTCGCGCGCTTCCTCTTTACATCCTTGATGTGGTACGCTTCGAAATCGCGTCGCTTCTACTGTTCTTTTCCGTGGCGGTGACATGTTCCTATTTCGACTTGTCAGAAGACTCCCTTTGCTTGCGTTCAAACTTCGGCAGGACGAGAATGCGCGATGCGATGGGGCGAGTTGGTTGAGGAATATTGCCAGGGCATTAGTCGCTCCTCCCTTATCCTTGGGCAAACGCGTAGACTTATTGCGGGATGCTTAATGGGCACTTCATCGGCAATAGTGCTATAGAAATCCACCATCCTCGCATCAACCCCTCTTGCTGGTCCTGATAAGAATTCGGCTATCTTTTTGCAAATCGCTGCTATGTGTCTCCAGTCCTCTTCACGACTCAATTCGAACGGACTAGAAAATAGTTCCAGCACATTGAGATATCGCTCCACGGCCTGTTGCATGAGTAACATGTGCTGGGTGTGCAGCACCTCGTTTGGCCACACCCACACGAACGCGGATGAGATTTTCCGGTGGTGCAGTTGGCCGCCAGGTCACCAAAGTGAGTGTAGACCATGAATTTCACAGAAGGCGATTCGATGTCGTCAGTCAATACCCTTGCGAAGTGCTTCGGTAGGGCTACCATGATCGTGTTTCTGGGCATGTCGTCCTGTGACTGAGATGTGATCTGCGAACGTCGTGTCATGGCCGTACGGTAATACATGTCGATGTCGTAGCCCGGATTGTTGGGAACAAAGGTGGACGCGCTAACACCACATCTTCTTTGGCTTTGATGCTGAGGCGAATACATAACAGAATTTACTGTGGGCATGTATCGCGGTTGCCAGTCCGTGGATTGTCAGATATCTCGAGTCCTTGTTAAGTAGTTCCGCTTCCTTCCTGTCATCTCCCTAGTGAGGCTGCAGGGCTACTGACGCCGCGTTCGCTGATTTGAAGAGGTTTTTCACCGGCTCAGAGCGAGCCAAATCTCAACGAAGTCCTGGAAGACCGACTTTGGCACGAGCATTGAAAATACCGCACGAGCAGGAGTATGAATGGAGTGGACTTACTCGTGGATTTTTACCTGAAGGATGACTTGCTAGTCACTAAGCACATGGCCTTCTTTTTAGGTCTGCCCCTTTTCGCTCCACTCTTAATAGCCACTACAGGTCTAAGCCACGTGGCAGCTTCTGGAGTCGATCAAACGGAATACATAGCGGGTTTTTGTCCCCCGAAATGGCCGTGATAGCTGCGCTGTTTTCGCTAATCTTGATCACCCTGAACGGACCTGTCCAATCATTCACTAGCTTCGGGTGTGCGGAACTTCCTTTTTCCAAAGGCACTTTCATAAAGACTCTATCACCTATTGCGGGTGGTTTCTCCACCACCTTGTGCCTGCCGTCATAACCACGTTTCATAGTCTTCTCTTGCCTCCTCGGTTCGCTCGCGAGCGCCCTGCCCCGTGCTAGACCTACTCGAGCGACAAACTCATGAACATAATCATCCATATCAACCAAGTGCGGTGAGTTCTCCGTCACTTGCAGGGAATCCCATGGTATTCTCGGTCGAGACCGTGCATAAGGAAGAATGGTGAATCACCTCATGGTGAATCACTGTTGCTTCATGCGCTGTGGTGTTGTACGCGATCATGCAATAGGGAATCATCATATCCCCTTCCTAAAGAGATTCTACCTTCTTCCTTAACAGCCCAATGATCGTCCTATCAAATCTCTCGGTTATGCCGTTCTCATGCGGGTTGTAACCCTTTGAGCAAACTTGGCGAATATAGCAGAGACGAGATTTTCACTTTCAACTTGCTGTCAAATTCTCCGCCTTGGTCAGACAGTATGGTTTTGGGATGCGGCAGCCGTCCGCCATCCAACGCTCAAATAACGTGCGCGCTACCATCTGTGCTGACTACGAGGCGAGTGGATATGCCCCACCGAACTTGGTGAAATGGTCGATCACGGACAAAATGTATTTGTTACATTTACATTTACATAAACGATTCTAATGTTATAGGTTTGAAACTCCAACACCCAGCGAAGAACTCTCGTCGAAGCATTTGAGCGTGTGAAGAGAGCTGTGAGGGATTGGTGATCAGTATAGACCTCGACCAAGAGCCCATAGACAAACATGGAATCTGCGCAGTGCCGTCACTACTGCGAGGGATTCCAAACCCGTAATATCGTAATTACCTCGCATTTGCTAAGACCTTTCGACGCAAAGTATACGGGATGCATCATGTTGTCATCGCCTTTTTGGCCCAATACTGCTCCTAAGCCTGAGTAACTGGAGTCTGTGTCGATACAAAAAGGTTTCGCTCCCAAATGCGCTCCCTCGATGTCGGATTGCGCCAGGATCGGTTAGACAGCGGACCTTGAGTGTGTCGAATGCTTGTGTGCGCTCTCTGTTCCATTTGAACGGAGCCTTTCCAAGCTCATGGCGTGGAGCGGAGCCGCTGCTTTGGAAGAACGCAGTATAAACTTGCTCTAGTAAGAACACATCCCTAGAAATATCTTCATTTTTGCGCGCATGCGTGGCATCGGATATTCCTGGATAGCTGCGGTTTTCTTTAGGTCCGCCTTGAGTGCGTCTCCAATGAGAACATGAGCCATAATTCCACGCAGTCGCACGGTGAGGGCTTCTCGTGCGCCCTTCACCGCGGTATGCAAGACGTACTCGACGCAGCCGATAAGAATTTATTGTGTGGTCACTACACCGACCACTGCAAGAACAAAATAGAACAAAATAGGATCTATTAATAGATCGCCGACCTTATATAGGCGCTAAAAGGGCGGGGTCGCTGGGCTGCTGTGATTGGTCCATTGGGGATCTGCCTTGTGACGTCATCGATTGTTGGCACCTTCCTATCGATTGGCAGGGGCGTCCTCCGCTCCTGGATGACGAAACCCGAGAACAAGGATAACTAGAACAACACAATTTAATAGAAAGCATCACATTTAAACAGCTACAATAACAACAGACATTTACATTACATGCAACAGTCATTACATACATACATGCCCGTCGGGGTTGAAGAGTCTTCCCGACTCTTAAGCATGGCTATTGTTTCCCCTCGGGTGTCTTGTCTTCCTTTCCCATCTTGCGCCTGCTTCCGGATGCTCCTCTAGCGGCTCCATAAGGGTGTGTTCTGCTCGGTGAAATACTTACTCTTCTCATTTTAGAACTACTCGCTCCCTCTTCGCATGAGCTTTGACCGGGGCGTCGAAACGGAAACTTCAGGTGGTATCGTCTCTACTCAGGGTCTGCGATGACGAAGGAATTTGGTTTAAATTCGTCCCGACGTCGCCTCCCTTGGTTGCTTGCTCCTCACGGCGCTTCTCCTTGAACTGGTTTGATGCTGGTTTGAACTCTTCCAGTCTGAGGATGTCGCTCATGTGGTCACACGCGTCTTCTTCAGGTACAAAACAATTTGGCGGTCAATGAATGGAGTCCCCTTGAAGCGCGGTTCCGTTCCGAGGCAAATCGCAGGGTGGGTGTACGGAGTGGTTTCCAGGACTTCCGAGTAGTGGTCTCTCACCACGACTTCGAAACCTCGATCCGGTGTGGTCATGAACCGAACGAATTACGCGCTCACTCTCCACATCAAAGTTCATTCTTGCTGGTTGTAATCCTCGTACGGACTCCGGAAGAACAGAAGTGTCTCACCAGGCTGTAGATGTCTTTCCGGGGCAATTAAAGTTGCCTCATAGACGGCATCATATCATTTCTGAAAGTACGTTGGACGTTTCTGAAAGTTCACATTCTCTGACATGGCTAACGCCGTCGTGATTTGGCCTTCCACATCATATTTAATGGGCCGCAGAAAAAGCGCCGGATGGTCGAATTTTAAACCCTCGGCAGCGTCGATGGCTTCCGCATAGATGTGACGACGGCGTCGATGTGCCCCCGTGACTAATGTGACATAAATTGAGGGTTTTTCACGCGTAGCTCCTGTTCTTTACGCTCATATCCCCAACATTCCTGCTCCGGGATGGAAGCCACATTGGTGAGCTGAAACATATCTGCCACACGTTTTGATCTGGCCATCGGGTGCATCAGCGTTGGCAATGCCACATAAGCCACTTGATCGAACAGCTCGCAGTCGCACTGTCGTCTCAGATTCAGCGGGTGGTCCATCGTGATCAGCGTTCTAAAACAGGTCACTTTTCAAAACCGCTAGCGAGATGAATTTCTCTTCGGGGTCTCTCCCTTTTCCTGTGTTGTTCTAATGGGCTCGTTCGAGACCTCTGCTGGCAACTTTACCACCATGTCAAAAGGTACTCGGACAAGAGTCTCTGCCCCAGGAGCGCTACACTCGCTCGTGTCTAGCACACGGTGTGGCCCTTCGCATGGGTTGACCAGCTTAGGATTTTGAGATAATTGCTCCTCGCGCGGAAGTTTCATGTACATCCTATCACCGACCTTCGATCATAAACGTCTAGTACATAAACGTTTGTTCCTATCATACGCGAACTTCATCTTGCGACGCATTTTATTGCTCTCCTCTCGTGCGTACTCGCGCGCAATGTTAGGCCGCTTACTTCCTGCGTGTAGCTCTCAATGTCTACTATTATTTGCTAGGTTTCTGACTTGGGATGGTGTTGCACGGAATATAAGGATCGAATCTGTGTAGCAAATAGACCGGTGAATCTCCAGTGGACTCATGGACTGTCGTATTATACGCAAATACGCAAAATGGGAGTATCTTATCCCACTCAGCAGGTACAGCTACCTTCTTTCTCAATATTTGGATTATTGTTCGATTAAATCTTTCTGTCAGACCATTCTCTCAGAGATTATAGCCCTTTGTATAGACATGGTCAATACCTAATAGTGATTTGAGCTCGTGCATCAATCCATTGTCCAACTCCCCTGCCTAGCTTGATAGAATTCATTTTGGCTGACGTCCTCCCTCAGCGATCCACCTTTCAAATAATACTCTAGCCACTTCAGGAGCTGTCTTTGATGGAATGGCGCATGCTCCACCAAACTTTGAAAAGTGGTCTATCAGTGGCTAACCAGGGAGGGGTAGTATACTTATCTTGGAACTTTGAATGGAGATCCAGATGAATCGATAGAGTTTTGAATGCTGTTTACGAAACTGGAAATTAAAACTGCAAAATGATTCTCCTTGTAAAGTTATGGGGGCCCGAATTTAGCTGGACAGCAGTATCAATTGGATATGCGAACTCGTCGCTTCCATATAAAGTGCCCACGTGGCCTAGTGGTAGTGGTCTCGCTCCATGAGCGTAGAATGAGGGTTTGCTCTCCGTCTGCAAAGCGTTTTTTCATACCATCAAAGGCTCTNTGCTCGGTGAAATACTTACTCTTCTCATTTTAGAACTACTCGCTCCCTCTTCGCATGAGCTTTGACCGGGGCGTCGAAACGNATAGTGATTTGAGCTCGTGCATCAATCCATTGTCCAACTCCCCTGCCTAGCTTGATAGAATTCATTTTGGCTGACGTCCTCCCTCAGCGATCCACCTTTCAAATAATACTCTAGCCACTTCAGGAGCTGTCTTTGATGGAATGGCGCATGCTCCACCAAACTTTGAAAAGTGGTCTATCAGTGGCTAACCAGGGAGGGGTAGTATACTTATCTTGGAACTTTGAATGGAGATCCAGATGAATCGATAGAGTTTTGAATGCTGTTTACGAAACTGGAAATTAAAACTGCAAAATGATTCTCCTTGTAAAGTTATGGGGGCCCGAATTTAGCTGGACAGCAGTATCAATTGGATATGCGAACTCGTCGCTTCCATATAAAGTGCCCACGTGGCCTAGTGGTAGTGGTCTCGCTCCATGAGCGTAGAATGAGGGTTTGCTCTCCGTCTGCAAAGCGTTTTTTCATACCATCAAAGGCTCTCCAAACCTTTTTGACATTTCTTCAAGTGAACGCTTCATTTCTGCTTTTATTTTCTCTCGTCGCCTCTAACCAAGGAAATCAGTTCTGCACGTCATCTGTATGACTCTGTTTTGTTTCAAGATCATTAGACAGAAAGACACTAGAGATGTGTAAGATGCCTGCAAGAAACTCAACACTGATGGAAAAATCTTGGAAACTTGCGGCTACCTTCCTTTCTTCGCGAGTTGCCGCACTGCCGTCTTCAGACGTCCCGAACTCGGCGAGAAGAATCGATACTACCTTTGCAGGAGAAAAATTCATGATAAATGAAGACTTATCGATGATTTTTTTCATTTTTCTATTGCCCTGTCTTGTCGAAATTCTGATCAATCCTGTTGCATCCTGTGCAGTCTTGAGACGATTGGCTGCTATGTTACCGGATGTAGAGAATCAGCATGCATAAGGTACGCAGTTTGTGAAGAACCTATTAAAGTTCGGGACCACTTCCCTTGAATAGGAGCGACGAGAGAAAATAAAAGCAGAAATGAGGCGTTCACTGAAGATATGTCAGAAAACTTTTAGGGAGCTTTTGGGGAAATGAAAAAACACTTTGCAAAAATGCAGACAATGGCGGGGAGTTAACCCTCATCTTACGCCCATGAAGCGAGACCACTACCACTAGGCCACGTGGGCCCTTTATATACAGGGTGTCCCAAAATTATTTGCGCCAAAGTTCAGTAATTTTTAAGGTAGAAATAATCTATCAAATTCACATCACCTGGTATTGATTAGTTGCATAAGAAGGTTTCCTTGCAATATGCATGGTTGCTGATGTGGAACTCCCATTATCTTTCAGATGGAGGAGGCTCATTCAATGCCACTTGCAATCATTGACGCGCGAGAAGTGGAAGGGCGTTATGAAATTCTTTGGGATTTTTCTAATAACCGTATAGGAGGCTATTAAACGATATAGCAAAGAGGATTGAATCAGATACAAACCAGGAAAGATAGAAAGGTAGAATGATTCTGAAAATAGGACTATNACAGTAAAATGATGTTTTTCGAGGAAATCACTGGCAAGGGTAAGCCGCTCGTGGTTTCTTCGGTGCAGGCGTGAAAATTGACCAAGACCAGTACTCAAACGGCGTACTAATGGAAGTAAATAAAACAATGATCCGACTTCCTTTTCTGAAACATCTCATACTCCTTCCAGCAGGACGCTACTCCAGTCCACAGAGCCAAGTTTGCCCTCGAGTGGTGCCGACGACAGCTGCCCGACTTCATTGGTGAAGAGGAATGGTCATCCTATTCTCCAGAACCTGACTCACTGAAATCCCACGAATGGTCTCTGATTAGAAGAGGACCTGTCGAGTTTGCAGTCCCAGTTTGGAGTCCTAGAATGCAAAAGCTGGAGGACGGCTGGGAAGAAATGGAGAAGGATACCTGCGTGCCACATGCGATCAAGTCGAAAGCAAACTTTTTCTTCTATTCGCGCTCACGGGGGATATTTTGAAATGCGACTTTAGCATGTTGTAGCACAGTGTTAGCTAGCGTGCATAGAAATTCCATCGTCTTTCGCAGCTGAGAAGTTTCAAATATATTGCTATAAATCGGCGCAAATAATTTTGGGACACCCTGTAGAAGCGACGAGTTCACATATCCAATTGATACTGCTGTCGAACAAAAGTCGGGCCCTCATAACTTAGTAAGGAAAACCATTTTGCTGTTTTAATTTCCAGTTTCGTGAACAGCATTCAAAACTATATCGATTTACCCGGGCCTCCATTCAAATTCCGAGATAAGTAGACTACCCCTCCTTGGTAAGTATTTAACGGTTCCCACTTCAAGTTAACTCTATTTCTAGGATATCGACGCCTACTTGTTCGTACGGCTCCGATGTAACGATGGGTACCGACCCTGGTGTCATAGGGTGGCGACTATTGTGGCATAGGCATTTCTGACACTCCTGGGACCACTGAGTGATATCCCGCTTCATTGTCCCCCAGAACAACTCTTTTGACAGTTGCCTGGTCATCTTTCTACGACCAAAGCAACCAGCTAACAAACCTGAGTGTAACTCCTCGAAAACTGCCTTTCTCTTGGACGCTGGAACAACGCTTCGAACAGAACAATTGTCTAGTAGAGGGGGATAGCCTTGATCCATGACAAAGTCTGCCACTTTAGCTTTTGAGACAGTTTAGGGATTGCGATATCCCTGTCCGGATTTAATTCTCCAAGCTCCCTATGATCTCAGTATAAGTAGGGTCCTGTCGAAGTTTCGTCGTCCACTCCGGCTCCTCCAAAGCCGCAGCCACGATGAGTTTATTGAGAATACACCCTAATTTCTCTTCCCCTTTTGAAGGGATAGCTCCACGACTCAGGGCATCCGCTACGCGATTCGCAGCTCCTTTCAGATGGATGATTTCCAAATTATACTTCTAAAGTTCAAGGTTCCATCTGAGTACTCTGGCTGACACATTAGTGCGTTTGAAAAGTGTCGTCAAGGGTTGGTGGTCGGTGTACACCTTTACTGGAAGTCCGTATCCAAACTTATGGAACTTGCTCAGGGCAAAACCGACCGCCAACGCTTCCAAATCAGTTACGTGGTAGTTCCTTCCACATCGTGAAAGGCCTTTCGAAGCAACGAACACCGGATGCAGAAAGCCATCCTCCCTTCCTAGCTTCGCGTTGTCTGTTTCAAGTGGGACATGCCTGTAAGCGCTCAGTCATCTAGCTTGCTATGTATGTCCGGCGCACGCAAAAAAATTGTCTTGCAAAACACGGTCGCCACAATCCGTTGGGTAACTTTGGAGTAGAGTCCTCTGCTCCAGTCAACCCTTTGGGGGTGCCTGTCTAGCCAGCTATCCAAGTCCGCCGCTCTTTCAACGGCCCCAGGCTCGGTTTCGTCTCTGGAATTCGGGGATTCCCCGAGATCCTGGCAAGGGAAACATACCTCAACAACTGAAACTCGAATAGCTTGGCCCCATGTAATGGAGCCTAGGCTCCAGTCGGTTCTAGAGGGGATAATTCCTTACCTCCTCACCCGTGAGAGGAGCAACCGTCCTCTGTGGCGGTAGTGTCGAAACTGCCTTCTTAGGTCCTACGTTCGACTGAGGGATGAGTATTGTAAAGACTACGTCCGCAAGGAGGCTTAGGGAGAAAAAGCAGACATCGGTTGCGCGGGATCACACCTTCCTTATCGATTCGAATGTTCATAAACAGATAGAGAGGGTTAAAGGACTATACTACTAACATAACTACGATTACTATCTACAGCTCTTTCATATGGGCATTGGGCACTCCTTCACAGTTTACCATTCTTTCCGCAAGCCTGGATGGGCGTTGGCCTCCTGTTCTTCGCACATGCTCTTAGGCATCGGGGTTCACCCCTTATTTTCGAAAGGGAGTTTACTATATATGTGCTTCGAATTTGTGGGTTGATTTTGCTTGTTAATTGTTCAGTTGGTTAATGCCAAGAGGGAACCCTAAGGTGAAGTCTGCTTGAGTATTAGTGACATCTATCTCCTAATAACCGCTCTAAATCAACCACACCCTAGAGGAACGTGTTGATCTTGGGATAAGATAAGGTTGGGTAGGGATGTGAAAACAGTGATGGTTCAGTCGGACTTCCTGCATCGTCCACAGTTGGTTGCCTTGTCCACTGGCTGCTCTTTCTGCATCGTTTGAAAAAGGTTGTCTTTTTTACCTATGTGCTCTATTGTTTGATCGTTCCTGTGCTGGGTAACTTTGCACAGATACCATTCTTGCAGCGTACTGTCGATTGCTTTAGCAGGGAGACCATTAGAACTGCCTGTAGTATATATTTGCTTCTTTGCACCCAAATGGTGATGGCAGATGGCATCGCAAATGATTGATCTCTTGTAAACTACAAGCGCTGTTGTACAGCTATGTCTTGAGAAGCATTGGAATCAAAGAATCAATTACTTTCCCAAGTCAACTGCTGTGGTCAGAGCAGCTTTGGTGTGGCTCAGACCACGTTGGCATCCCGCTCCACTTTGAGCTGGGTCATGTGATCCTTTTAACCTATGGAGGATTGACTTGATACATCGATTCGCTTGCTCTCCTGACGGCCGTCGGACTGTATGTGACTCTACCCTTTCGCTCGCGAACTTACCCATGATTGTGATGAAGGGAGAGTTGCGGAAGACCCACCGCTAGTCGAGGTAGTACCATTAATAAGTAAGCTCTGAAGATAAGTCGGTGTAGTGATAATGATACAATGGCAGAAGGATCTTCGGCTGGCGCTGGGCTTCCCTACTTCCCTTTACAAGGTTGAAATGCAGGATCGACCACACTCCTCGGAACAAACGGTCCATTTCTGACCACAAATCTCTGAGAGGGAATCCGACAATTCACAGGGGCACTACAAGTTCCACAGAGAGTTTATACGTTTATTGTTTGCACTCAAGAAATCTTCATCTGTTGCCTTCGATCTTAACAATAGCAATTCATTGAGGACATAAGGACCTTCCTTGTCTTGCGCCTACTGGCACATTGATTATCTACAGCGATGTAGACTGGTTATTGAAGCAGACCGTGAGGACTTACTGAGCATATGGGCTGATAAGAGCATGTTATCAAAAGCTGATACCTACGAACCCTCTCTTCTTCATAAATGTAAACCATTTGCCAAGGTTCCCACATTATTAGCGGTCGGACAAATTTTGTCGGATAACTGATATCGGATTGAAGAGAATACGGGGTGACGGAATTCTCTGATTCCCATGGCCTGCGGCAGTTGTTCCGCGTCGACTCTCCGTATCCTTTCGCTGGGAATTCGAGTCCTTCACAACGAGCACGACGCGCCGTTCGGGGAGAAGATACCAGACTCAGAGAGTACATGATCCTTATTGAGTCGCAAACCCTGAGTTGTAGCGAACATAACCTCAAAGCGAGGAATGAACCAATCTTCGTGCACTGATACTGTCCTTGATCGCTCCTTATCACCGACACTCACACACGATACATACACCAACATACACCGACACAAATGCACACCGAAATACACACAGAGACATACACCGGCACAAGTACACACCGGCACAGACTCGCACACACCGTTACAATCACACCACCCACACACCGACACAAACACGCGTCGACATAGAAGCACACACTCTCATACACACACCCGACACATAGACAAACACATCACTGCACCACACGCTTCGACATACGCAGACACCGACAAACGCAGTGATACACACACTGATACACGCAGTTATAGACACACTGACACACATACGCCCACAGAAACACGCACCGACACATACGGTCCGACATATACGCTTCGATTCGAACACAACGACTGACATACCCCGACACATACACCTACATACATGCACCGCAGCACACACCGACATAAACACACATATACCTAAGATACACACGACATACACACCGAAATACGCACATCAACATACAAAGACGCCTACACAAATACACACCGACACACACAGACACATGCAGTTCAAATATACATCGATACACGCAGTCATACACACAGCACACATCGATACACAACACACACCGACGCACCCCGCCATCGACACGCTACACCGTCACACACAACACACCGACACAAATACGCACCGACATACAGACACACTTTTATACAATTATATATCGTGGGATAGTAGGAACTTAGTGGGCCCTTGGGGCTTCCTCAGGTGTTGAAAAATAAGGACCTACTGATTGAGCATTTGAAATGGCTTATTAGGTCCAATAACCACTTTTGATCTATTTGAAGCCTTTGAGCTAGAACACCATTAATGTATTGGCCTACTTCAACAGTTGCTAATCCGCCTGCTCCTGTAACTTCTCCATGTTCCCGTCTTGAAAATAGTACGAACCAGATTTCGGATAAACTGAAACCTGGAGGTTTAAACATTTTTCAGAGTAAACCGTTAGTCTCACCTCTATCCGAAATCATAGAAGATGGCAGAACCAACCACAGAAAAAAGCAACGAACCGCATTTCACGGTGAGTCAGTTCCAGGAATATTTAGATAGGAAAACTGATTTTCGATCTAAACCTTGTGGCTGAACATCCTGTGACATCTGTACTTTCTCTAATAGTAAGAAGGCTTATTGAAAGGTAATTGGGGCTTCCATGTTTGAGGTTTCCAATTGTAAAACTGAAAACTTTGGTAGAAAACAACTTGTATTCAAACATTGCAAAAATGGCGGCTTGTTTTGTTTATAGAACACAACATTTTTTGGAATGGATCTTTTTATATGAGAAAGGAGTGACCGCTAGTAGCGATAGTAATGTGAAATGACGAAGTTTCGTTGAATTTCTGAAGCCAACGGCATCCTGAATAACACTGAATGCCGCTTGTTTCCAGGGCGATCCAAAGGATGCTCCTATTCCTCCTCCTTATTTAACCAAACTCAGTCGTCCCCCTTCACCCGGACACCTTATGGAGATTCGTGGAGTCGTCAACAACAATGCTAAAAAGTCAGAACCTTTCCTTTCCTATTGAAGTATGGCAACTATACCCCTTGGAATATAAAAGGATTTCAGAGTTCCTATGGCTATCTTTTACGGTAAAACGGCAAAGTTATGGGTGATTTTTGATTACGATTCAACGAGACTCGCTGTGACGGTCGAAAAGGCAGGCTCTTTTTGTACCGAATTCTTGATTCAAGAAAGTTTTGACACAAAAAGAAAGGATATAGGTTTGAGTCGTGTCCAGGGCAATAGGCTGCTGCTTTGCTTGTGTTAATGTCATTATCTCCCACCCTAGAGAGGTAAATCAATTTCAAGGGAAGGCATGATTAATTGGGTGTTCTGACCTATTTCTGTTTTTGTCCAAAACATTATATACGACAAATTTGTTTCAGGGTAAACATGTGGAGGGAGCTGTCCAAACAGATCTACCGTTCCTCAAAGGGCAACCATTCCAACTTGGCCTTCGGTAATTCCTCCTAATTTAGCATTTTTCTGTTCTTTGTTTGATGATTCACCAACTTCCCACTCAGTTTCTTTTCCTTTGGAAAGTGTTGCTCTGTATTGACCTCAGCAGCCTCCAAAATGAAGCCTACCCCTGTAAGGAATGTTTAAAACCTCGTGCATAGGGTAACCCCAATGTTTCCCATTAGCTTATCGAGAATCCCTTACAGTTGATCCTATGTCCAGTAAGACTACTTACGAACAGGATTCCTCTATAACAGACCTCGGAGGGAAGTTTGGATTCTTTCACTGGTTCCAGTTCATGCTATAGAAAAGAACATTTCGCCTTCTCTCGATGATCAGGGACGTGGTATCATTAGTGCAATCCATATGAGCTCAGCGCTGATAAAGGGATAGAATTTTCCCATGTCTGCATCGGAACCATAGCGTACATGGTAGTCCAATCCCAAAAAAATCCAATGTTTTTAAGGTTTAATCAAGATAATTTGGAAATCT
>UZAF01019347.1:0-21756 GCA_900617895.1 Haemonchus placei | reverse complement strand
AAAGTAGAAAAAAACTGCATGAATAATGGGGCAAATTGATGGCGTTCTAGCCGCAGCGCTCAATGGGTGGGCGCTAGATGGTTGCACATATTTCTGAATTATTATGGAATTTCGGAATTATTCCAAAGCGAGGGCAGAATGTCTAAAACATACACTATTCCGAAGCGATTCTCAATGCCTTGGAAGGCAGTCAAAAATTCGAAGCATGTAACCTATTCAAATAATTCACAAACCTAAGAATGCAAATCAGCTTCACGTCATCAAAAATCGTAATACAATGTTGTTTAGCGATCTCGAGGGATGTTTATTCCGCTTTCTTCAACATATCGAATGCGTCATTTTCTATGACGTTCCAAAACTAGCATGAGGGGTCTTGCATTGAAACCAAAAGTTCTAACGGGATAGTAGCTGTTCAGAAAATGAATCACCATGGAACTCTAAACATTGAACAGAAATTTTCTAACTTTGTCGTTAAAGCTCAACGATTACGAATGATAAGCCTACAATGAGAGGTTGCCGAAAATGGCATCTGAATGCTGGAATTCGACCAAAAATTGATCCCCTAGCGCGTTGATGAATACAAAAATTAATGTAAACTCGTTGCGAAATTGAGCGTTTTCCCCACAATTCTTTGTCCCTCTATGACAATATTAAAATTCGACCAAAACAGCAGATATTATAGAATAGCACGAGTACCACCCCGTTTACGGATAAATATTCTGAGCTTTGTCCACCGACTTTCTAAGGGACGTGTTGGTATGCAGAAAAGTGAAAGGTTATGGACTGAATACTGATCCTCTCCGAAATTTTCCCACATTTGCGGACCTGGCCAGTTGGGTAATCCGAGACCTTTGCGAGAGATTAGGATGCTTTGCGAGGTTCAGGTTTTCAGGAATTGTTTGCAAGAATCCGAACTTTCCATTCACTTCATTAGCATAAAGTGAATATCGTGAAATGATACATCGCATCGACAAAGGATAGCTCTGACGGACATGATGAATCACTCCATAGCTCCGGCAAAATTCCCGATCATCACTTTTCTTATTAGAACTTGAGAAGGAAGGAAAGAAAGAGATGGAGGAAATGTTCAAGACGAAAACTGTGGCAAATTCTTAAAATGCAAATGGAATGAAACTCGAAAAGAGATGACGTTGAGTTATGAAGAAGAGATCTGACCAAATATGTTCCTGCCTCAACCTGTTGGAGGCGGATGTTAGATTACGCCTGCTCTGGCCGAACCTGCCAATACATAGTCTAATATTGTAATAAATAGAGAGCTTTTGAAGTCATTTTGAGTGTTTTGGTTCACCCGCTGCAAGTAAAACCTTCCTTCCTCGTTGCCTTTTCGACAAACCTGTTGGTTTGCTCAATACGGTACCACTCAGATGCCTCACTCGCCCGCCTACACTCTTGACACAGCCAACGCTGACGTGAATGGTGAATACCATGGCCTGCACTTTACGATCTAATAAAACATGCTGATCAAATAAAATGCCTCTACCAAAGGCCTAAATGCGATACTCGATATGCTTCCCACTTCACATACTTGACCTCGTTACCCCATTGAAGGCCAAGGATTTTAGGTGAAGGTCAAAAGTGTGGCGCATCCCGAGGTATTGATCAACACATACTTTCCGGGTACCAAAGCTCAAAAACGTCGGACTCACCAAATAATCTCATTAGTATAGGAGAAAGACATCGANCTCGCCCTCCTACACTCTTGACACAGCCAACGCTGACGTGAATGGTGAATACCATGGCCTGCACTTTACGATCTAATAAAACATGCTGATCAAATACAATGCCTCTACCAAAGGCCTAAATGCGATACTCGATATGCTTCCCACTTCACATACTTGACCTCGTTACCCCATTGAAGGTCAAGGATTTTAGGTGAAGGTCAAATGTGTGGCGCATCCCAAGGTATTGATCAACACATACTTTCCTGGTTCCAAAACTCAAGAATGTCGGACTCACCAAATAATCTCATTAGTATGGGAGAAAGACATCGAAGTGAAGGCTGGCACTAGGGTTAACGAAGGCAGGGCACAGGAGCAACTAAACAAAAACTAAACAAAAACAAAGGGGTATCCGATAACTAAGGCAGGCGACAAGCTGTCACAAGCAGGGCGACGTGTCGTGTGTCACCTAGGAAAAAACACCCGAACGCAACCGAAGAATCACGGACAGGGGCGGTATGTAGTTTGGCAAAGAACAGTATCAGATTAGCAAGGGTCGAAGGCGTGCAGTCTCTATGCACCAGCAACAGCCAGAGACGGCCCTGTCAGCGAATTCGACGGCCAGTGAAAACGACCGAATCGATGCAACGAATCGTCCGGCCACAGCTGAAAATGTCGCAATGCGTTTGCTTTTTTTTATAGCTAATCGATCCCATTGAGACAGACAGCCATTTATCGTCTGGGACAAATATGATAAAGGAACATACAGAAGGTCATCTGCTAGAAAAAAAATCCCTGTCAGAATAAACTTGAAGTGCTCAGCCGTGATAGCTGCTTTTGGATGCGCCACGTACTCGACTTTACTTCGGTATCGGGTACGTTTTCTCTACGAGTAGAGACAGAAGTGGGGGTTGAAACATGAGAACCAAACCACTAAACTTCATGTTTGTAGTACTTATCCTTTTGCCCTACCAGATCAACGACCTGCCCACAAATTTTGCTGAGAAAATAGAGAACTCTTTTATGCTTGGCCACCACAATATGGCATGTGTGGGGTGAAATGAGCATGCAAATGCCACTACACTTCCGGCGGAAGTGAAGGCATGGCGCACCTTATGGAAGGATTGCTCAGCGCAAGGCAACTGTTATAAAACTAAGCTATTTAAGGGTGCCTAGTCCAAACAATGCATAAGACAGCTGAGTTTAAGGAAATCAATCTGACTGTGAAACGAACACAATGCAATGAGGTTCTAAGGCCGCAATCTAGCTGATATAATTGCAAGGAACAGGTTTCGCAGAGGAAAATAATTAGTTTACTCGAGTTCATTCGTGGTTAATTCTGATCACACTAACAGGCGCTTAATTCGAAGACAAATCAGAGTTAAGAAGGAAAGATCAAACAGACGCACGCAGACGATGTAAAGGTCTTGCTCTCAAGTGCCCTCGTTATGATTAATTCGATCTTCAATCAGTCACTTGAAATGATTACAATGCTGATTGATGTTTATACAAATCTAGCAATGATGTGAAAAAATAAAGAATAATGCTCTCGAAAAGCAACTAAAAATCAGTCCAGGTGAAGCGACCGTGATCAGCAAAGAGCAGTTGAGGGGAGTAAAATTACTAAGGGTTTGGCAGCCAAGTAAATAATGAACAAAAAGTTGTGAAAAAGACGAGTGGGAAAGTCACAAAAACCCATTGATAGAAAGAAATGAAGTTTGAGGGTGATGGTGAAAAGCTGAAGTGGGCAAGTATGATAAAAATGCAGAAATGCACTGTAGCAGCGCGAATCGCGACGTAACGGTGTATCCCTTTTATAATTAGTTTTATGAGAAAATGATAGGCAAATTCGAGGAAATCGAGTTCATTTAGGTTTCAAAAGTCTAAATATATACTAGTTACAATGAGTGGTACACAAACAAACAAGTGAATATAAAGCACGTTCAAAGCAACGTACGCCATTCATTCCTTCAGGGGAACTGCAGGTACGAAAGAGGTTCGGGGAAATTCTTTCTTAGCAGCTTTGTTAGGCGGATTATGGAAGCTCTACTATATAAGCGGAATATGCTCAATGAGCAAGTATTGTTGCAGAAAGGCTACCAGCCATTCTTGTCCGAAGACTGTGCTGTCTGAGCATTTTAATGTATTTTAGGACCATAAGTTGCTTTGAACTTCGGATATTTTGATAGACCCTGAAACCAGGATAGCTGGGAAACTGAAGGATGTCAAAATGGATCGATCCTTAACAAGGCTAAATGTCCAGCCGGCTGCATATTGATCTTCGAAAATTACCAATTCGAATTGGCGCGTAAAATGTACGCAGCATGCGCCTACCGTAATCCACACAACACGCAAGGCAGCAACCTCAGCCTAAAATTTCAATTATTTTTATTTTGTATAATTGTGTATCTTGTTTGGCTTTATTCAAGATGTTGTTTTGTTGGGCATTTGGTTGTTTATCGATTCGTTTATGTCAAGTTTTTGAAGTCTGCGAACTGGGGAGGCACGTTGATGTGATTTCGCTATCGCGTTTAAGTTCGGTTGTGCTTTGCGACTAACTATATTTTCATTTTGTTCAGGTAATATGGCTCAACGCGTCACTTACAGACGTAGATTGTCATACAATACTAGATCCAATAAATGTAAAATCGTGAAAACTCCTGGTGGTAGGCTGATTTACCAGTACTTGAAAAAACGCGGATCTGTGCCGAGATGTAAAGACACCGGAGTCAAGCTTCACGGAGTAAGTAGTTACTTTTATGTAGATCGTGGCATTTTTTTCTTGCTTGGTGAGTACGCTCGGTTCTTTTCATTTTTACTTTATAAAGTGCAACCATGTTTTTTTACTTGGTTATCTAAACTTTGTTCCGTAACTGGCGTGGAAATGAGCTTAACTCATTTTTGCCCTTCGCATTTTTTTTTNTTTTTTTTTGAATTGTTAGAACCTGAAGGAAGCAGCATAAAGCATATGGATGGTCGACTGTTGTATCTTTTCTCACGTAATCACAGGCTGTGACAATTTATATAAACTTTTAATCGCGAACACCACTAGATGCTCATTAGTCTTTGTCCGCGATAGGCCTGCGAACCATATTTATCACACTATTTTCAAAGAAATTGCTGTGAACTAGGAAACTTTTTTTCGCCCAACCCCATTGTGATTGCATGATGCTCCTAAAATGAAGTATTCATTGAAACCAGAATAAGCTTTAATGCAAATGTTCCCCTCTGCGGCACTCTCTAAGTCGTACTTTTTGTGGTTGTGTGCATAATCTGGGATTGCTTTAGTGATTAGGTGAATTCTCAATACGAAACAGATACCTATGGATTGAGAGAAGCTGCAAAAAGTTTGTGAAATCTTGCTCAGGAAGTTTGGTGATCCAGATCCTAATTATTCTGTTATCTGATGCGAAAGCAATTTTGAGAACATACTATAATAGCGTCATAAAAGTACTGCTTTAACCTTATCGGGTTCGTCTAAGATCACTTGTTGTCAATTTAAGCGTTTTCTTCAGAATATGCTTATAGGCTCCGAGTCTCTATGGGAATCTTAAGAATCCTGGTTTTCATCTTTCTCTGCACAGTTTTCACAAAGTCGAAAATACATATCTCCTTTAACAAGTTTTAAGCTTATCCCCGCAATAATTCACAGTATCTACACTGTAGTAAGCGAGCGGGGAAATGTCAATTATAACTGTGTATTATAATTTTGCATGTTTATTTAGAATTAATTTCAGCTGACCATGTGTTTCTGAACATCATCAAACGCATCTGGGCCGAATTTGCTTCTATCTAATTCAAGCTCCTCACGTTTAATATATCAATGTCGTAAAAGAGCCCATTCGCCTCTTAGAGTTGAAAAATCGTTTGGACACGATGCACGACTTTCACAACAGAAAAAAGGCAATTGTGACTGAATCTTGGTTTTTTTTTTCGACTGAGACGTTAACAAAACACAAAGTCAAAACAAAGTGTAGGCAGCATTAGGGCGATATTACGAAACTGAATACGGCTAATTGCTACATTTAGGGAATTTTATGCTCATATCTCCAAAAACCGGAATGTTACAGGTTAGGATGATGTTTCTGCATAGGCTTGAAATTGTGTGAAGATGCTTTTTTTTATTTTTTCCATTTGCTAGACTTTAAAAGGATACAGAGTAGCAACTCGTACCTCTATTATCTGAGCCTTAGAAGACAATAAAACCGAGGTGGGTGACTTCTCTCGGCAGAAGTATGCCAGCGCGCCAACCTTAATCGTTTTTAGAATTTAATCAATGTCAACTAGTTGACTAAATGTCTAAATCTTCCTCCGTTCCGGATTTTTGCACGAGGTAATCATTTCACCCATTGTCTCCCCCCACCCCCCTAATCATGCAGATTTGATTACAAACTAATGCTTTGATTCTCGACTGAGAAATATGCAATGACAGCTTATCACTGTATTTCGTCCTTGAGTTGGATGTTAAGGTGGTTGGTTCGGTTAGGTCTTCGCATGCCCGACCAAGTTGTGGTTCTGTTGGAAACGACTATGATACGTATTCTGACTATGGTTACACCTTCCAAACATTTTCTATCTACTGTGCTGGTGGTTAGCCGCCGAAATTAGTTGGCACTATTTTTTTCCGTGGGACCGAAGTTCCTTGGATAGAGGAGCGGATTTGTTCAAATGTAGGACGAATACAGTAAGCGTAGCTTTTTGCTTCAAAACACCCTCAGTGAATTTTTTGCTTCATTTGCTTAATGGTCATCACCCAGAATAATGTCAGTGTTAATTGTGCTCAGTCTTCCTCTCTAGTTTTCTTTTGTTTTTCGTAGTTGACTTTTTTGAAAACACTAATTTCGGTGATTTCTGGACGTGAGAGCAGGCATATGAAATGGAAATGAAAACTGAACCAGAATTCTTAGAAAAGCTAGATATCTGGTGTTCAAAAAAGAACATCAACTCGTTCACTATCAGTTCTAGCATATTCTTGGAGGTTGAGTAGCGTTGCCGTTCGAGTACTCTGAGTAGCTGTTTTGTGGTTTATGCTGTTTAATATTTCATTCGTGGTAGTTGCAATCATACTAGAAGTTTTCCAATTATTTACCATAGCCTTTATATATTCTTTTGTTCTATCCAATGTGCTGTCTTGAAAACGTGTTTGCTTTCTTAATAGATTCGCCACTTTTAGATTACCCCTGCTCGTCCACGTGAGCTTACTAGACTGAAGAAGAACCAGAGAACCGTCTCTCGCACATACGGAGGGTGCCTGTCCCCCAATGCCGTGAAGGAGCGCATCATCCGTTCGTTCCTCCTCGAAGAACAGAAGATTGTCTCAAAGGTTCTCAAGTCCCGACGAGGAGCCGATAATTGAGTTGTTATTTGTTCTTATAAATTGTTATTATGTAAAAATGGTTTTGGTTGATCAATCATGATACATTTACATGTTTCTGATTAGCGATGAAGGTTAGATCAAGGAATTATTCCTTTCCAGTACAGATGAGGCCTTGGTAAAGGGCTTGATGTGATGGCGACCATTTCCGAAAATCCAGACGAATCGGCAAAATCTGCTCAGCAAGACTCTTTTTCGCTAGGATGAGCGAGGATGAAGGCCTGAATGACTTCTTCCCTCGGTATCCCATCATCTTTAGTTCCTATTCGCCCTTCAATGTTTGTATATCTTTCTCTGTAAGAGTTCTGTTTTGGAGAAACGTTATAGGGTTTACATTATAATATGACTACCGCTGTGCTCATGCCTAATCAGATCGCTTTCCACAACCCTGAGCCGCTTCGCTGCGAAAGTTTGCTCATTGTTCCACTTGCAGATATGCAATCCTTTCATTGAACAGCACTATTTTACAGTAGCATAGATTCAATCCTTGTCAGGGAGCAGAACCCATTCAAAGTTCAAGATCTTGCATTGCTCCTCATGGACAACAGTGAATTGAAAAGCTGCGTGTGCGATAGTCATGGAGATGAGGTACTTGAACTGCTCGCTTGCACAACATTTTTTAGCAGGAGTTGATATTTCGTGCTTTCGTTCGCATCAACAAAATTTTATTTGTGAAATTTTTGAAAAAAAAATGTGATCACAATTTAGTATAATGCTTATATTTTAGAAATCTTTTCTATATCATATGTCCTCATCGGAGAAAACGTCATTATTTGCATCTGAACTGATGGCGATAGTTCGAACTCGAGATCTGTAATGTTAGATGAAACAAGGGAGTAGTTCAACACAATGTGTAGGCCTGTTTGATGCCTACACAATCACTAAAATGAGCCGATTTCATATGGGGATGTGTTGGGCCGAATTCTTTGCATTCAATGGTTCCACAATGGAGCATGAAAAGGGGGGCGAAAATGTAGTTGGGGTGTGCCAGCGCCCTTTTGCGCTCTGCGTCTCTGACACCGGCGGCAGGGTGCATAGAGATCGCAGAGATGGATTCCTCCCCTTCTAAAAGTTAGGGGAGGAGCTCCGGGATGGGAGAGATGATTATCTTGTGCAAAAAGCTGGGATGGGGTAAGAATTGAACATCCAACCGATTCACCCACCGCGGAGCTCCTTCCCTAACTTTTAGAAGGGGAGGAGCTCCGGGATGGGTGAGATGATTAGATGGGGTAGGAAATGAAGAGACGCAGAGCACAAAAGGGCACTGGCACCCCCCAACTACGTTTTCACCAAAAGGGGATCTAGCCGTTTCGGAGACCAAGATTGTAATGAAAAGGTTCTCTTCACTCAATGTAAACCACGACAGGAACTATTCGGAACATTTAAATAGCACTTTGAATTTGTACTTACTATTGAGTGATGTTGGACCAATCCATCACTGACCCTCGAAATTGTGTGGCTTGGAGCAATAGCATCTAGCTGACTAGGATTGACATTTTGAAACGGTTCAAGCACTTCCGTTAGCAGAGTCAGCCATCTTTCTACCAATACCAGATGATCTGCATCCAAAGCCCGAGGGCATCGACCTGTCTGAAACAGAAACTGTGTGCGAGAAGTAAAAAAGGGCAGGAAGGCAGTCTTTATGCCGTTCCTAGATGGTTGCAGAGGTGAGAAGGCCGCACTTCTCAGGCTTACAGGAGATCGTTCGCTTAGTGGAAACGTGAAAACTTCAGGTGAATCTAGCTCTCACAAGAAATTCCGTTCAGCATAGAAGACCTTATCGGATAGGAGTAGGCTAACAGGGGCGATAGGGCTCTTGGCAGTGTCCATTCTCAACCGACTCTGAAGACGTATTATTGTATTGCCTCACCTTGCTGAGAGCCAAACAGAATGGCACTTCCACCAAAGAATTCCAATTCCTGGGAAGTGTCACGTAATAGCCAAGGCGCATAGAAGCCTGTGCTCCGGCTTGTAAAATCAGGCAAGTATTGTGATACATCCCATTCATCCTGAAGATTTACAGTGATACAGTATGTGACCGATCAATAGTTGATTCTTGCGTAAAAATCCTTGATTCAATTAGTTCGTATTTAATATACGGTAGTAATCAATGATATCCAGACATGATAATGCTTACGAGTTTTTAATCGTGCACTAACAGTAACTGATTAGAACCTTCGAGAGAAGATTTTATCAAAGTGCTAAAATGAAAACCTGCCACTTACTGTACTATGTGATCGATTCTGCTCATTATTGAGGTGCAGCGACTGAGAATCTTACTACTTCTGATAACATCATCAGGAAAATCGAAAAAAATTTGATTGATTCGGGGACATGTCCGAGTTGCCAGGCTGGGCATCACAACGGGCTCGTCGTTAACTCTGAAAGCCTAGCTGCCACACTGCAATAAGAACAAAACCTTAGAATTCGAAGAAATTCTTTGCTGAAGTCAGCTATGACAGCTGTTTATTTATTAGCGAAGAAGAAATTGCCAAAACATCGTCACATAAAACACTAACACCAACATCGGATAAAGTATAAAAAAAATTAAGACAACAGTGGTAATACCTAGTAAAAGGGTGAGTATGTAAAGGAAGTACTCAAAGAGGTTCACTCATACTAGCGACGCCAACGCCAATGTTCGCCTAGGAGGCTAACGTCGGCGTCAGCGTAGATAGGATGAATGCAATTAGTGAGTGGTATAACTCACGGACAGGGTAGAGTAGGCATGAAAGCAAGTGAAAGAGGGCTTTGCAAGAACCAGCTCATACTTGTTGAATGATGGAGTGAAACGACTTATTGCCAATTGAAACTCATCTTTTATACAGGAACCCCGAAAATACCCTAATGTAGTTTGTAAACATCAAAATCATTATGACCTTTTGTGTTATGAATAGAGTGAAGGTGAAAAAGAAGAGAAAGGTGTCGGCCAGTTCCATGATTCATTTGCGGTTAGTCCATCGATAAAGGGGTAAAGTTGCTTGGAGGCCTGACCATCTCAAAAATAGGTTGGCTTGGAAGTACATGGTCCGCACACCTTTTTAATATTGTACTTTTTGGCACTCACTACCTATCTCGAGCTCAATTTATTGACATCTTACTCCACTTGTAGAACAGCTGAAAATTATCCCTTAAAATCTAGGCCAAATCTCCAAACCCATCACATCCTTGAATTCGGAACAAATTTTCTCGGAGGATTTCCGAAAAGTTTGATCCGTAACAGTTGCTCATTGCTCCGAGGACCTTTAAAGTTCGGGAAGTACACCAGTGGGGTTCTAGAGGTGTGTAAGATGAAGTTGGACCTGTTCCTCCATCGTGACGTATGTATTACCATGGCTTTCGCTCCTCCTAGTCCGCATTTTAAGAATGGACCGCTTTGTAAGATGTGCATATGAATGTACAAAACAACTGTAAGGTCGTTGAACTTTGCCTCATTTTGAATACGTAAGCCAGTTGAGCTGGTTGAATTGTGTACTGCAGGGGTGCAAACTTTACCCCAAATTTCCAAGTTTGTTTTATTTGTTCCAGTGGTTCCACGGCAATTTTTGTGACCATAGGGAACGGTACGTACTTATATCAATGACCAGAAAGTTGACTGAAACCAAAGTTAATCCAGAAAGTGCGAAATACGCATCTAAATGCTCGTCAAATTCCGAACATGGATCATATGCATGGCGCATCCAGCAGACAGAATCAATCAAAGCTCTACACCTTTCCCTTCATAATACCATGTCAGGTTGGAGGGGCAGGCCTTGATCGAAAATTCACTTTTACAGTTACAAAATTTACTCTACTCGTTTGACGGTAATAAAACTTTGATAATAACAATAATCTTTATTCTCAATATGTTATTAGTGATCACATTTTGCTATTAAAACCCGGCCAAACTAAATTATTAAGGGCTATCACTAGTTTCTTTCAAGCACCTATATAGCACACAAATCGTTCGAATTTGTAGCAATTTGGGCATTAAATAAATAAACGAAGATGATGTTAAAGAAACTTACAACATGATAACATAACATCACTCATACAAGGCAGAAAGATCTCAGTCGTTAAATTATAGCCGAAGGCACCTTTACAAGGCACACACAGTAAAACAACAACATTTCAGTGAGGTACAAGTAACAGAGGATCATCCCACTTTTCAAAAATATCTCTGGTCATCTGAAATTTATGTTGATACCGTGGTCTTAGCATAGACATATGCATCTCCAGTCGACGGTCTAGGTACCGCTTCGATGCACCATTAATACAGGGACATCTACGGCTACCATTATCACATTCCATGTGGATGAAGTGCCCACAGCTGAAACCAGAATAAAAAAAAGAATTTTTGTAGATCACAGTAAAGAAATACCTGAAAAGATATGCAGCTTTCGTGACGCTGGATCGACACTGTACGCATTCGTCTTCGATGAAGTCGCCGATTTTTCTCGAGAACAATGTTTGTAACGCTGACAGATCTTCAGTGCTTTCCTCATCCTAAAAACATAACAAATTGTACAAAGAAACACTTTACACTGGGGACCCTACTCGTTACAGGTACATTTACAGTAAAGGTAAGGTAATTTTCTAGTAGTACATAGAAAAGTCCAGGAAACAATCTGGTAATTGTCCATTCACTGGCACAATGGCGTGCGGTGAAGAGCATGAATCTCAACGGACTGGGGACCCTACTCGTTACAGGAACATTCACAGTAAAGGTAAGGTAATTTTCTAGTAGTACATAGAAAAGTCCAGGAAACAATCTGGTAATTGTCCATTCACTGGCACAATGGCGTGTGGTGAAGAGCATGAATCTCAACGGACTGGGGACCCTACTCGTTACAGGAACATTTACAGTAAAGGTAAGGTAATTTTCTAGTAGTACATAGAAAAGTCCAGGAAACAATCAGGCACTAATCACAAGTGTTTTGAAGTACGGTTCGGGAAGTCGACGACATCATACCTTGTAATTAAAGCGACCCGCTTTTCTCACTCAGGAAGGTTTGAGGGGATCGTAATGAGAAATGACTCGATAAGTCCCCGTATTCGACTTCCATTCAGACTCGTAGTGGTGTTTTGGATGCGCATGCAGCCTTTGGCATCTTTCATAGTCCACGACCGGTCGCGCGACCAGTCGCGCGACCGATCGTGGACTATGAAAGATGCCTTTGCAATGAAGTGCGGTGACCGGTCAATGTACAAGCCAGTTATTTGAACGTGAGTCTAACTAGCCGATGAAAGTCTTGATAGCCCTGGACAGTGTCGTTCCGGGATTCGAACCTTGGGCCATACATGCAATAGTGTTTCACTTGCCTCAACATCACAACCAAATTACCCATTTTTCCTATTATGTACTATTCATAGCCCTTTACCACAAAACACTGAAACTCGTTAGGCAAACTTTACAACATCATGGAGCGCTAAAAGGAAAACGCCTAACTCGACTCTAACTTCCGGAGTTTCATAAACCTCTACTGTTGGAGGGGGTGAAGTCGTAAAACAGAAAATAGCTCCTCGACAGCAGTCACAAATTGAAGGTACATATCACACCAACTCACAATGCACATGAGGAGCTGTTTGATGATGAATGTTTCATGTGAGCAAGTTGTAAGTATCTTGTTGATCAACGGAGAGTAATCTCTGCAAAACACCTACATCAGAAGAAAAGAGTGTAAAACCTGATCAATTAACAAGAGCAATTTACAGTTGACATAATGCAGACCTGAAAAGACCGTTCTTGAAGGCAGGGTAGTCCAAAAGACATTCAACAAGCTCTAGGGAATGTTCAGAACCGTTCTCCAGAATACCACTTGCTAAGGACTGCAGGCGGATTTCCATGTCTGCAAACAGAAAAATCATGCACTTCTGGATTTCTTTTTCCTTCTCCTTCCTTCTTCCTTCTTTATTGTTCACTTAGTCGTTTAAGGTTGCACAAAAATAATAGTTGGAGTCCTTTGCTTTTGTAAATCTCACGCCAACTAAGCTCACTTTCAATAAAACCTCTCTCAGAGTGTCGTCATCTTATTGAACACCACCCCTTTGGTCTTTGGGCGTATCATGCACACCCCTTATGTACGGGAAGCAGTTTTCAAGTGTCCAAAAAGTTCTCGCTCCCCTTAACCTAGATCTGGCGTGAAAGCACGCGAACCGTATCACTAGCAAAGGAGTAGGTAAGAAACTAGTGTTTGACAAGTCGCATCTAAGTTTTTATCTGAATGATGCAACCTCCAGCAGATTATGCTATGCCTATGTCTAAATCTAGGCCTAAATTAAATCCCAAGCTGAACGGACCCTCGACACAATTCATAAGAGAGTATAATACTACTCACTTGCAGTATCATTCTCAACGACAGCCCGCGTAACCTTACGCATTATTCGAATAAGCCATTCCTTCGAATGTGCAGAACTTGTGTGACGACTGCAGAACGACAAGCCCTTATCCAGCCAAAGCACTGAAACATCCGCTGAACTTCCTATGAATGGATGTCAGCGCTCAGAACCACTTACCAAAACATTGCTGGTCACCCTGGCTTTCTGCAATTTGCTTGAACAATATTTCGAAGGCGTCATCCAGGCGATTACGTGTCTCCATTAATAAAATGGTAGTGTTGGTGCAGTCAGCTGCAGCGGCGAGATTCAAACAGAAATCTGTACGTGAACCCGTTGGTAACCAATACAGGAGCAAGTCCTGAACAATCGCATTTTCTGCATGGTAACTGGGTGGAGCAAATGGTTTCTCAAGTGACAACATTGCTTCAGAAGTTCCTCATCAGTGCGAAGTTTCGATTCTCAGAAGAATACCAAACCCCACCTGCAAGGTACTGTCCAAATCCTCGACTTTTTCCTTAATCAAACCCTCGAACACAGTGCCAAAGAGATGTTCTTCAATATCCTCATCCATTTGCAAGAACGTTTCTTGTTTTTCTCGTCTAAAAACCCTCATTGTATTCCCATAGTAAGTGGAAGTAAGGACAGCTTCAACCCGAGCTACCTTAACACAACATTCCATGCTGTGGTATTTTAGCACAAATTCAGCAGCGCTACCGAGCTGACGGAATGTGCAAACTGATATTCGAAACACCTACTTGATGTCAAATGCAGCCTTCAGCAGAGGATAATTTCCTTTCCTCTCTTCTGCAGTGTGTGTGCGAAGATTTACGAGATAGTTCGGGAAGCAATCAATTACAAGATCAGCACATTCTCTGGCATTCACAGCTGCCAACCGCTAAAATCTTATCTATAAGTCTCTCGCAGACTTTGGTGATCCTAGGAGATAGGACAGTAACGCTCACGGGAATCAGCTGGCACACTAGTTCCGACACTTCCTGATATTCTTGCTGAGTAAGATCGGCGCGAAGAATGCGACGGATTACAGAAAAGATGCCCTGAAAGGAGTAAGGAAAAGATCGCACTTTAACCGACGCATGGAATTCTAACCTCGTTTTCTGCATCGCGTAAGTAACAATTGATGAGATCCACAAATTTCCTTTCATCACAATAAATGAACGTGCATATTTCCTTCCTGAACACTTTTAATAATTCGAGGGCACGAATGCCTTGAGAAGTTAGTCATCCGATAAAATGTATGCCTTAATGTTGGATGCTATACAAGAAATCACTTGAGGGGACCAACCGAGCCCGAAAGATAAGTATAGGCAAAAACTGAGGAATAAAAGAAGGCTCAACGTTGGCCGAAATCGAATTATATTGACATAGCTAGCTTGCTTCTTGGTGAACCAAGAGTCGAAATACAAGGCGAAAATAGCCACGAGACGCCTTCATTTAGCGAGGAGAATAAATGACGGTTGGCAGGATTCGTGTAAGAGCTGTAGCAACCCACAGAGGTGTTCCGGGACTAGCCACTCTCGAAAACTTGAAATGTGTAATGTGCACGATAGTCATCGCGATCTTTTATGTTAACATACACAGGTAACACCAAAGGGGGACGCCTGGAGTGGGAGCCTATGTATTTCCTCACTGGTATCCGACACAAGGAAAAAAATGCCATGACTGAAACGCTCCTCTCCATTTTTAGAATCCTCTGATCTATAGAAGCGTACGAGAAACTTTAAGAAGTGATGACATAAATTCAACTCACCTCATGGGGGAAGATGCCATTCGAAGAACGGCTTCTCTGTTTATTGGCGGTACTGCTTTCAAAGTTTCGACAATAGCTAGTTCTGCTGAAGAATGCTGCCACTTCATTCGCATCAATGTTGTAACAACCTAAACGAACAGTCCCTAAAAGTCGATGGCAAGCATTGCTCATTCATAATTCCTGACAAAAATTCTAGGCTAACGTCCTCAACAATCTCGACGGGAGTGATCACACCACTAATGTCCACCAACTGACTGATCAGAAGTAGAAAGTGCACTAGAGCAGACTCATTTCGAAGTTCCATTGAGAGCCGACCGATCTTAAAGACAATTGTTTAAACATTCTATACTACACACAACAAATAAAGACAGAGATCGAGATATTCGAAGAGATCGTGCGCAGAAATCTCTGGTCCTCTCGGTTTCTCTGAGACACTACACCAAGCGCAGTGACGGACTTTTTGTTCCCATAGAAGATAGACAATTAGAAGTAGCTGAAAACGAGATTCCTACCAATGATCTCCTTCCGACTTTCCCCTGTGTATCGAATATGCATTATAAGGTCTTCAGTGTACTGTGCAGTAACCTAGTGAACTGTACAAAGCTCGAGTGCAACTTTAATTAAACATTTTCAAGAATGGGCACTTATGCATTGCTCGGAAACGGCTTTAAACAGTATCCACTTGGGGAACGTCAAAGCCAGAACAAATAAGGATTTTTTGATAGCTACGAAGAATATGAAAAGGAATCCAGACCAAACTCACATTTTCAACGAGGCGCTGTAATCTTCCTTCACTTTGAAAGATCGGCGCATCAGCACAGGTACGGATTACATGAGTAAACTTCAAAATATACATTACTTGAAGTAAAAATTTCGGTTGATATCTCTACAGACGAGTTATGTAGAAATCAACCTGTTGAGCATCAAAAAGGAGCAAAAGCCTGAGATACGGATATGATTCATCAGAAGAAGTACCATCCTTGCCTTTCAAAGAAGTGATACAACGATAAACCTAAAAGAGACCGTACCGATGGTTGTTAGGGTTCTGTTTTGCTTGACTAACCTGGAGAGGCACAGTAGACAGTTGTTCTGGTGGTAAAAGACCGTAAGGATACGCATGGCCAGCAAGACAACAGTGTAAATACAACAGTAGACGATTACCACGCTCTACTTCAGAATCTGACAGTACTTCATTAGAAGCAAAGGATGATACATCGCTCAACATTTCCTAAAAAAACGAATAGCATCTTGAGTAGTCAACAAATTATTCCGTTTTGGGTAGGGAACAGGCGGAGGTTCACTTTAGATTAGAGCGGTGCTAAGCCTTTAAGAGGCACGAAAAAAACGTAAGAAGATCACCATGACTGAGAATAAGCAACCAGAGAAATGAATAATTTCCAGGAACAATGCCCCAAATAAATAAGAACCACTCTTTGTGCTTGGTTAGAATCACTTTTCTCCACATGGCAAAGCCCAGAGCTTAGCGACCGCTAGGAGAAGTCATACATGAATGGAAGGCAACACGGAAGATCTTTAGATTTCCTTTTTCAACTACATGCCTTTTCAGCACTTTATTTTATGGCCAAGAAAAGCAGATAAACCTATGACAGAGTTCCTTGGAGAAAAACTCACCTCTAACGGTGAAAGATAATCCCCAAGAGCTTTGTTCATCACGTAAATAATTCCATCATAAAGGCCATTCTGTCTGCATGTTGACATCACCTAAAAAGTTCTGATGTCAAGAAACATTCTCTCTCTAGAAGGTTTGGCTTTGCCGCTCACATAATGCAGATCAATTGATTGTATGGGAAACCGAACAACTGAAGCCTGCAACTGCGAGAAATGCCCTTCCGATGCCAAATGGGTGATGTAGGCCGAAACTAATGCTGGAGGAGGTGACTCCAATGTTCCATCCAATACAAACTCATCAAGTGATTCAAGAAATATGTAGCGAGACAACATATCACGTTCTACTCTGAAACCAATTATTATTAAAGCTGAGAAATGCACACTGGTGATTGTCCTCAGTTCAAGTGTGAGCACCAAAGAAAGACAAAAGCAAAAGAAAGGCGAATAGCTGCATGAACAGTTACATACCTGGGCCATATTTCCTCATAAAGATAGTTATACAGTTGTGTTCCCACGCTAACGGTCAAAAGAATTGAGATATAAGTCTAAAAGAACCGATGAACTGAATGCTCAAGAGGAAGCTAGATCAGAAATACAGTACGCACTTTGTAATGCGCTATAAGATCAGATACTTTTCCTTCTTTACAACCGCCCATGGCCAGATCAACGAGCCGCTTCATCTGCTCAGTGAGAAGATTTGGAAGACGTTCCAGGAACTTCGGCTCGGCTAATATCCGACCGCGATGAATATCGAACAGATAGTAACAGGCGGATATGAAATCACCTCTGAAATAATACTTCTACTACTGCTATCTCGACTGAGATATTGAGAGCGAATTCCTCGGCAAAAAAAAAAATTCTTTCCAACATCAAAAAGTGATCAAAATAGATGATTTTCAAGGATAAACAAAGTAATAAACTAACCTCGAGTTAAACAACTCCAACTGATCATCTTCGGATAAAAGGGTCAGCTCAAATAACTCGTCATGCGATAGTGCGATCAAAGTATCAGGTGAGCCTTTTCGGCAAAGTGCTTGATAGCATGCCCTATCTGCCAAGCATTGCATAGCTGGGCTAACATTACCCCCCGTTGTTAAACCCTGAAGTTACAGATCTAGAGCTGGACAAAATTGAAGATGAAAAAAACTCGAATACCTTGAAATCTGATGATGAAAACAATAGCGGTATCCTAGATGGTGAGCTGTGTGGTGAAGACATCTGTTTATCATCCCTGATTGTCAAACAGGCACCTTTCTCATCGAACGCGACCAGAAACGTTTTCGAGAGGAAACCAAAATTTACAATTGGCTGCAATATTAAGGTCATTTTATTGAGACTCCTTTACGTTCAATTCATATGCCGAGTCCTCCAAATTCGCATACTTGAGCGCTACCCCTTTATTAGACCTCAATATAGCCCTCATGCTCTCCCTGCGCTCATTTCATATCGTCGACAGTGGACACAGACAGTCATTGGCTCACCGATACGAACTGAGAGAGGAGAGAGCATGAGGAAAATCTCCATTACACTAAAAGTAAACTAAGTAAACTAAGAAAGAACATAAAGAAAGGTCTGAAACCGTCATTAGACAAAATGGCGACATTTCCAGACTGTGCCTATTTCCTCAACTTACATATTTTTGTAATCTACCTTAGGGAAATCAGAATTTTAAGTATAACAATTTTTATATGATGACTAACAGAGAACATACCTGTGCTAAGTTGATCTTGTAAACAAACATGGCAGCCTTCCTTTTTGTGCCAATATATTGGGGATTGAACCTAAATATGCTCAAGCAGCTACCACGTCCGACGCAGATACGGAGAAGCTTGTGCTCTCCATTCTTATCCTGCAATCCAAAAGTTGCCTTTCTATCAAAAATCATGATAATAACAAGGGAAGGACACTAGGTGGAAGTGCAACTATGATGAGAACTGTAACGTATAAATGTGCGGAAACAATTACGAGCGCTGATCTCCGAACTGCCACCTTGTTTGCCAAATGTATGAAAGACAATGAGAAAAGCGAACAAGAAGAGTGGTCCAATAGCAGAGTCAAACTTGAGGGTTTGATGTCAAAACTCGTTGCTTTCATGCGTTCTTCTCTTTTTTGCGGCTTTCAATAAGGAAATGGTCTGGCATAATTACATCAACGTTTAACAACAAATCACTTACTTTTTGGGAAATCTTGAACTTGTTCACTGTATTTAGCTCATATTACTGCTGTTAAAAAAATCCCGACTGAAAACCTTCACGTTGAATGGCATATCCGGCCCGACCCTCTAGTGGTAAGAACACCCTTCAAATGCTCCTCAATTGGCAGAAACCCAGTTAGACCTTTTTCAAGAACACCCCGCCTCGTCCACGAAAATGAAGAGTATGGACCACAAAAAAGGCCCGCAGTCTGCACAGCAGAAGTTTCTCAAAGGCATCAAGAGAGAGAGACACACACACAAGAGAGTGATTTTCGTAATAGTTCACAAGAAAAAATTAGTGAAAAATGCTTCGGGGGAAATGATTCCAAATTAATCGGAAGGCAAATTATTGTCGAAAAGCGATGAATTAAATCAATACAATAGACCTCTGCCCAACTAGAAGCCGTAAAAGTTTGCGAAGAAAGCATATCGTATTGTAGCATACCCTTATTATATCGATGGGTATGGAGAGTAACCCTTTAGATTTTCTCATACCAAAGAGCCGCTTCACAATGTTAGTAAGCACATTCGAGGCCATTAAACGTCATATATGTCTCATCCCAGTTGGCCACTTCGACCTATGAGCCTTCTCTAGTCAGGTTTGCTATACAGGAGATCGTGTGTAATCAAATCAGACGAGAAGATTGAAATTCAATGGTCACCTCTTCAATAAAGTCCAGTAAGGGTGGATAGCTAGGGCTAGTCTCCATTGGAAATACACAAACAACCGATCCACCGAGACGTGTGGAAACAACCAAAATCTGAACGGTTTTATAGTGATCATTCATAGAAATTCACAACAAAAAAGTCGTGTAATCAAAAGTCAGAAATGACCATACTTTGGACACTGTGAGTAAAGCTAATAGAGAGTAGGGTAGCAAACGCATGTGGATGACTTCCCCATTGCAGCCGGAAAACACACATCGAATCTTGAAAAACATGTTGATTTATAACATAAGAGATGAACAAATACGAAAAAAGCACAAACGCGTGATTTTCCTCCGATCCGGAACTTATGTCGTGTATTGATCTCGAAAACCGATCCGCCACTGTCGAGGGACAAAATGGTTCGACGAGAGCCGAGATACAAGATCTCCAAAACCCCTCGTCCTAATTGCACTGCCTCTTGTATTACCTGTTCTACAGCACCACTTTTAGTATTTATAATCTGAAAACGCTGGATGATTCCATTTAACTATCTTTATCCTTCTCTTCTCCCACCTTAACAAAACCTTTACTATATCCAACAGCAATATGCCCTCCACCATCAGAAAATGCGACACACGAAGCCGAGCCATCCAGTTCGTTCCCGTGTCGAAAACGCTCCAACCGACCCTTGAATGGATTGGATCGTTACGAAAACTTTGAAGTATTGTTTCGAAGACAGTGAAGATAGGAGCATTTTGATATTTGGCTTTAATAGCCAATATAGTTCGTGAAATTCAACAATACTTCTGAGGCGCTTTTACAAAAAAACAGTTTTTTCCTTCGGTCTGCTATATCGAAAAAAGTGACCAAATTGTCGCTTACAGTTTCCCATAACATGGTCATGATCTTAGAAAGAATCAGCTTCTGCAAAGAATCCCATAACATGGTCATGATCTTAGAAAGAATCAGCTTCTGCAAAGAAAAAGTTTAAGCTGAAAGACGGATAGAGCTCCCCCCCCCCACCCCCCTAAACGCTCCTGAGCTTCATATTCACCTATACCATTGTCCTACGCGGCTAAAATGCAACGATCAACTATAGCACGATCCAGAAGGACCACCACAATCCTCCTACACCGCCTTTGCTAAATAGTTTGCTATTTCACTCGCTGATGCCTTATTTCAATCATGAAAAAAACTTCCATTTTAATGAGCCTACAGCAAGACACTGCGGCATCATGGTCAAGCTTTAACTACAATCTCCTCAACCAAGAAAGTCGACTTTTGGATGCACGCATATTTATGAAAACATCATACCTCGGCATCAAAAAGCAATAACGAGCCTTTGCTTGTTACTACAGCGATGTAGCCTCCACTATATGCGACTGCAACAGCAGATCCATTCTTTGGTCGAAAAGATACTAATTGATGGCTAATCGAATCTGAAAGAGAGTAATTTGTGGCTTTGTGATTCGATATAACTTATTTTGAGGGAAGCACTTCTGCCAGCAGACAGGATTACCTATGGCTATATTGGGAATTTCAATGTCCGCAACGCCAGAGTTCCCAATAACCGCCAATAATTTTATTTTCTACATAATCCGGACGACGTATGTATATAAAATTGGGCTCCAGTTATCTCCACGAAAAAACATTTTTACTGCATAAGATAGCCCTCGGTTTGAGCCCCTACCTTAAACCATGTGTAAGTAACGTTCAAAGTATCTTAAACATACCTAAACGTTTGGTCTTAACAGCATTGTCCAATTTATAGCTAGTGGTAACGGTAGCTGGTGGTGGAGTGATTTGGTCAACGCTTCCAGACAGGTGTCCGTCCAATAAATCATCGTCGAGCTGGCTTACCTAAACCGAAGAGAATGTCGGTGCAGATCAGCTTCACTACGGCATCTCAAGTTTTCAACTGTAAGCGTAAGTTCCTGAGAGTTACCTCATTAAGAACGTCATCTAAAGAAAGTGAAGGCAGAGAGAGCGATTCCGATATGTCCAACCAATCTTCTGCCTCCACGGAGCCAGCTACTGAGTTCATTTCATAGGCAAACGAACATACAATTCGCTCATCGTACAAACTCCAGCTTAGGTGCTCTGATAAAAAAAAACGCGAAGTTACCGCGATGAAACTGCGGATTTT
>UZAF01019346.1:13625-24744 GCA_900617895.1 Haemonchus placei | reverse complement strand
TGGGGGAAAAGCCGTAGATAAACTCGAAGGTTTTGCACCAAAAGCCGCAAAGATGATGAAGATGGTTTGTTGATTCCAATGATCACTTTCACCTTCACAGTAGGGAATTAAGGACCACTGCAAATTAGACTGCTACAGGGTTACACTTGTGCTGTGGAAAAAAGTATGATGAGCTGGCTGGATCAATGTCAGTGGGGCCACTCTTCTATCGAGAATGTTGGAGAGAACATTTACATGACGACGAAAACTAAGGAAAACATGACGGTGACTGCAATAAAGGTAAGTTTATCTGCAATTCAAAATAGAAAGGTTTCGACGAGTTTGGCACCAACCCTTTTCAGAGCACTACTGCATGGTTCGATGAGCTAAAAGTTAAGGGTGTTGGACAGGCAACTATACTCACCGATGTGGCCTTTAACCGTGGCATTGGCAATTACACTCAGGTATGAGCAGGTCCTGATGCCACGATATTCACTTCTGGATGCTACCAATAACTGCTGAAGATGGTATGGCAATCAAGCACCAAACTTGGATGTCGAGTGAAATGTTGTGATTCTATGACGTTTGCAGGGTGCCAATACATGAGACAGTGAGCCCTTTTGTTTCTTACCTTTCCTCCTAAGAACCTCCTTTGAATAGACAAGTAAATTGTGTTTCAGGTTAACTGGTTCGACGAAGAAATTTACGAGAAAGGAGAACCGTGCTCAGAGTGCGAATGCAAGGAGTGCAAATGTGATGTGAAAGTTAGGCTTTGTTCTATCCGCAAATGATGAGAAAATAAACTTCAGAACCTTTTATAGATAACTTATGTTAAGGGCAACACTCAAACGGTCAACGTTAAGTTTGAAAGCACATTCAACTGTAAAAACTCTCCCGCAAAAAAAATTCTAATAGATTTTTCTCTGGTTAACACCAGAAACTCTCAGTTAAACTTCATACCAGAGAAGGATTTCTATTTCCAATAGAACTTTGAGTAGAGAACTAGGTATATAGTTAGGGCTTGAAAAGTTATTAACAAGTATGGAAGTTAAAACTGCAAAATTAGTCTACCAAACAAATTGTGAGCGTTCAAAGTTCGCGTGCTTAAAGCATGGAGAGATAATTCCAGTTGAAAACCATAGTTACCCGTAATGACCACAAGGGTCCCCGTAGCGTAGTGGCACTGCTCTCCCTCTCCGTGTTAGCGATGAGGGTCTGCTCCCCGTTGTCGGTGCCGTTTTTTCTTACTAATTTAAGTCAGCGCTTTGTTTCAGCTACCATTTGCGATCACCTACCTATCACCTATCACCGCACTTATTTAAAATTTCTTCACGTCACTTTTGTAACGCTATTTCATTTTCAACATCGAAACACACATACCCACCCCCAAAGCGAAGTACTCTTGGGCACGCGGGAAAACTCAACATCGATGAAACAACCCGGAAAATGGGTAGAAAAAATGTGCTTTTTTCGGTCTCGAATCGAATGTATATTTTATTTACGGTTGTAGAGGGACAGCATGTACATACAAGATTCGCATTTTGTATTCTTTCATCAATATTCAGTTTTCACGCATATCTGTTTTAAAAGCACGGTTCACGATAAAAATCATTACTGAGTTCTTTCCCTAGGAATACTCATTGGCCCCCAAGGTTACTAGAAAGGACCCAAAAACTCGACGGTTATGTTACTGGCTCGCGCGGCCTTCCCGCCTCTCCATCAATGTCATGTTAGGCGAGTGTCGAGGCGATGCAGATTGGATTATTCGTTCCAGNACCCACTCATAATCAGCTGATCGCCGAGTGATGAATCGATTTTTTTTCTCCCATTCTTTTTACTTCTGTTATTCTTTTTGCTGCTGCGATCCCTTTTTCAATTTCCTACTCCTAGAGGCTGTAAAGGTAAGCTATTTTTGCTGTTACTAGTTTTTTGTTTACTTCTCCTTATAAGTGAATGAATTTTTTGCTTACCGAAGTCAGCTATTTGCACCAGAACCCACACTTACACAATGACCCACATTTTACAGGGTGCGCCGTAATAATGGTAACAACTTTTTGGACCTCTGTAATTTCTTTGTTTGGAGGGTTTCGCAAAAATATGCACCTTCCCTAATGCACGATATACCTTAGCTCACATATCTTTCTTAGTGCCCTCAATTCGTCGGGTTTCGAAAAACGGTGGAGCCTAGCAGACATTCACCAACCGTTCAGTCTGTGCGCGGATCTGGTAAGTTCTCTTCAGGGATCGCTACTCGTTTCAGCATTACCCGCGTGACAGTCCCTTGAAACGCGATGCGCGTAGACAGGACAGCGACAAACCTCAAAACGGTTGGACAGCGACAAACTCTTTTCCGAATAGAAAAGCTTGGGAAAGAGTACGCTGCGGAACCTGCGGAAACGCGAGAAAATGAGCTGAGGGTCAAAAATTTTTCTAGGGGTACGTTTTGAAAACTACGCCGCACCCGCTCAGAATGGGAAAAGATCAAAACTGGTGCTGAAAAAATGTTCGCGACTTTATCGCAGCTCCCAATCTTCCTATGAATTTCCCCGACTACAATGCGATCGATGTATCGCTCGATATAGTCCATACTGGAGAGGAAAGCCTGCGCCTCAGAAGACACTACTGTTGCTGCTCCCAAGCAATCAATGAAAAAACCCGGGCTTTAGTTCCTCGAGAAACTCTGCGTTTCGCCGTCGATAAGTAGCCGAAACCTCTGCGAGCTATAATTAGTACAGGAGACGGTCATATAAGATGACTGTGTGTTTGTTTTGTAGACGCGATGCATAGCAAATATTTCACAAGTATTCACCAAGTATCAATAAGTACTGCGGTTTCTGGCGGGAAATGCTTTTGTTAGCATATTTATGGTGCAACCTGTATAGCTCGTCCAAACGTCCCACTCTTATTCATTCTTCTGATCTCATTGGCTGCTTTCAGCCCGCGAAGGCGCCGGCCTGGGGCGGCATTTGCTCCTTGTTTACAACCGAATCTTGGTGGATACCGTTGGCCAAGTAGTCCCCAGCCGGCGCGCTCGTTCGCTCGCGCGCTCGCGGGCCGGCCGGCGGACTATGAAAGCGGCCATTCTCGTCCAGCCCCCTTTTTAACGATTTTTCGAAGCCTTTTTTCACTCTGGAAATCCCGATTCACGCATTTCCTTCGCCTTCATCGCACTATTTTTGTCTATCTTCTATTTTTCATCAGAATTTAGTCTACCCAAAATTATCGTAAACTGTGCCTTCAAGATTCGGTTCGCATTTTCCCCTCCACCTCGAGAATTCTAAATAAGTGCGGTGACAGGTTATAGATAGGAGATCGCAAAAGATAGCCGAAACAAAGCGGTGACTTAAATTAGTAAGAAAAACGGTTTAGGAGCTTTTATGCGAATGAAAGCACATGTTGCAAAAGCGGAAACGACAACGGGGAGCAAGCCTTCGCTCACCTGGAGAGGGAGAACACTTCCACTACGCCACGGTAACCCTTGTGGCCAATGCTTATCAGGTGGCACTATATCTCCATGCTCTAAGCATGCAAATTTGAATGGTCACATTTTTTTTAGTAGACTCATTTTGCAGTTTTAATCTCCGTATTTGTTAATATCTTTCCAAGCCCTATCCTATACCTAGGTCTCTATTAGAAGTTCCATAGGAAGTTGGAACCCTTACCTGGTCAGAATTCGAAAATTTGAGCCATGAACTGAATGTCAGTAGTGTCCTCATGACAAACGAAAACGGGTCGTAGACTATTACGTCTGCATTTCCAGCGCTTTGGAGAGAATATGTCTAAAAAAAAGGCCCAGAGAAAATGGCAAAAATGCTGTGTTACCCAGGAGAAATGTTTAGTTCAGGGGTATAGTATGGGGAAATGGATGACATCTTCCATGGCTGACTCCGCAAATAAAAATGCACATCATAGTAACAGAAATGGAAGGTTGGGCGCTATATAGTATCCGCATACCAAATGCCCAAAAGTCTGAAGAGAACACTTAAAATAGGTTTGAAGCTATGGGACTTGTTTCAAGGAACACTGGAGCTGGAATTGAAGGTAACTTCAGTTTTTCATGAACTTCTCGCACTGACTACACCTATTTATATTCGAGCCCTCTCCCCTTGGGTCCAAAACACCACCTGAACGCAATGACCAGTAGTAATTCAACATTTCACTCCTCGTGAGCGGCGCATAAATATCAAAACCCTCTGAAAAGTAATTGACGCTTGCTTCGCAAGTTTTGTCCGAAACACCTCGTTTCGATCATATGCTGCCCTTTAGATGCCTGCACTTCTAATTCCCCAGAAAGGAGGGCCCGGATTTTGCGTTATCAAGCTGGAAGCTAGATAACGATAGGAAGGAAAACGAAGATCCGAGACCTATCAGGAGATACGCCGGATACGCCTTCGATTGAGCAGTTATCATTGTGAGCTTCCAACTTGTTTGTTAATGTTGGGGTGGTCTCATCTTCTTTAGCACTGCTCAAGAAGTGGCTGTAGGACTTCCACAAGCAGAAAAAGTTGCTCTAGGTGCATTTGAACTTTCATCGGTGAACTGAAGTTCAATGAATCACCGAAGAAGGGTATGTTTTGTGATGATATCTTCTCTAAAGTTAAAGACTTCAGGTAAAGACTCTAGAGTTCAACTTCAACTTTGTCGCACTTTTCAGAATAATACAAAAAGGGCTGAATCAAAATCGAAATCACAGTCTGGAAGTTCAGAAAGCAGTGAACGTGTAAGTCTTAGAACGTCGGAAGTGAGCGGCCAATGATTTCGTATCGTTTAGTTCAGCGCAGGAAGTGAGGACGAAGAAGAGCCAAGAGACTTTGAGCAACAGAATGAACCTGGAAACAGGGACAAATCAAGCGAAGCTCCTCCAACGGCACAAGAGGGTCCTCCGCTGATACCAGAGGAACGACAAAAGAATTTCGTTGTTAGACCAGGGTACGTGTCAATGTTATTAGGGAGTGATAGCAGTTTTTTGAGGTGAACCTAGGAACTTGCTCACTGAAGGGGAACAAGCTGGAGCATGGTCGTATCCTATTGATATTGGGCGTGCGTTAGGAAAGCGGCTAGCCGGTCTGTGTATCGTTATGTTTAGTAATTGAACAAAGTGAAGAAAGGTTCAAACTGCTGTTATGTGGTGGGTGCAGTGAGCGGTGAAAAGGTATCACCGAAACATTCGGAAGAATACAAGTAGGCATGATGGACTTTATATCTCAATTCCCACGATGGCCGACAAGTAAGCGGGAATTACCGTAACCAACCCTGGGAATACAAAACTTACTCTTACACCGAGCGCCCCGATATGCTGCGACGGCAGCGGCGGTGAACGCAACATGCCGTCTGGGTACAATTCCAACAACGTGTAAACACAAAAGAGGGGTAGTGCCTATGTAGGTAGAGAGGCAGTATCACCTGTACCTACTGACGTCCCTATTGGTGATGCTAGGTCGGGTGAATGCATTCTGGCAGATCCTTCAGAGATGTAACCTCTCAATATTTTTCAGGTTTGCATATTTTCTGGTCACAATCCCCTTTGTACAAGGACAACGATTTGGCCTAGGTGTGAAGCACTATCGAAATATGGTGATCGTCAGTAAAGCAGAAGAAGGTCACTTTACCGTCCCACTCCTGGTCCTAATCGTCAACTCCTCCACCGAAATCCATTTTAGGTTCATCAGTAGCTGATACCATAAAAGTAATGGATCGTATTTGTGATGTATGCTCAATGCCTGTCTCTGATAAGGACGTATGTAAATCGATGATAATCAGAGCACTAAAATACGCTGGAGAGGTGGATATGATCATAGAACGGCCTATGGAGCCTGAGGCGATCAAGATGATGGAGGTTAGCTTTTATGGAAAATCCACAAGGGTAGCTTTGGTAATGAGAAGCAATTTTAAGCAGGTGATGGTCTAATGGTTTACATTACTCGATCCGTACTGCGATTCATGTACTTAGGAAAAGCAAACGAATAAAAAGTTGGAAACTAAGAGAGAGAAAGTTACTATCATCCGAAATGTATACCTGCGAAGACATCATCGAGAGCTGGCTCACGCCGCCTAGTCATTTCTACGAGTTAATNNNAAAAAAAAACAGCAAGTTACCGGAAAGAAAGAAAATGAAGCCCATCTCGTGAAAAAGAAAATACCGTTCCGTTGGAGCCAGAAGCTTGCTGATAGCAGTTTTGAGTGGCAAAGAAATTTGCACAGGGGACAAGGATTCGACACGAACTTCGGAAGACGATCGTTTCGGTTTCCTGGACAGATTTCTAGGCCGCTCGAAACTGTTTTCAGCAAGCTTCTGACTCAGCTTTTTCAATTAGTCCAAAAGGAGACCTCTTGTTAATCCGTAGGACGTTGATCATACCTTAGAGAGTCCTGTTTAGAACGCACTAAACGCTTCACAAATGCAAGAACCGTCCGTAGCCATGGCGCCTGATGTGAAATCGATCGTACGGCGATACCAGGAAAAATTGAAACAAGGACATGGGCAGATGCCAGCAGTGAGTAGATTTTTCGTTTGAAAATTCTTATCTGTCAGTTCTCTGGATATCATTCAGTATCAACCATCTGTCTCATCAGATGGTTTAATACTGAATGATATCCAGAGGAACGGTGGACCAGCTGCTAGAGGTATCTGGACATAGTACCATCCGATTCCATACGGAGCGTACTGGCTGCCTATTTCATATTTTCTAAAATCTGACAGACGACCTGACTGCAGCAAGATATCGACGTAAAGATCAAATGTTCCCAAAAAGCCGCTCGCCTGAAGGCTGGACTGATTCATGAGCTCGCATTCCTGTAGTTCGAATCCTCGCTACGGGGTTTTCTAAGAAAACCCTTGCAGTGACAAACATGCCTCGTTTCTATCGCCAAGGTAGGTGTAAGGGTGTGAGAATGGCCGAATGTTCATGGCCATTGCAATGCTGGCTTGCCCTCACCGGATCTGATCCCGCGAACCGTACAGGCTTAGTATGGCGTCATCAGCTTTGGAAAACTTTGAAGTATCGGATTCTATCCGAAAGTGTTGAATTACATGTTGCTATTACAGCGTAAAGCGATAACTGATCCCAATAAACCACAAGCGAATGCTCCACATGTTGTGCTTGGAGAAGGCGCCGGAAAGTCACACATATCGCTAATTATAGGATGTGATAGAACTCCCAGTCAAGTGAACAAATTGCATGTGAGTTCCGACTAATATTGCCGGTACCATTATCATTATCGTCCATTTTATCCTTCTAATTATCACACCATACTGAGAAAGCTTATCACACCACACCGAGATAGCTCGAAGCCCCTACGTCACTCAGTTCCTTCCATATAACATTGCGAGGCATCTTTTAGGACCTTGAGGGGCACTTAGCCCTTATATGTGATGCTTTTGTGCTTAACGACCTTAGTGAGGTCTGATTCAGGAAAGTAGAACAGCAGTTTTCTTTAATCTCGACATAGTTCTATAATTTGTCCCCTATTTATTCTTTTCTCTCGAACAAATAAAAACTGAAAGGGCATTTGGGAGGAACTCCTCGTGAAATCTGTTTTTTTTTGTACAGCTCTCAAGAAAACAATGATACGAGAGCCGAATTTGACTGAATTTACCTTGGAAAGTTACCGTAATGCAGAAAGGCAAACAACGATGGGCATACCTTACAAACTCATTCGAAGAGGCTCTGCCTGTAGCCGGCCAAAAACACCTGCCAATGCCTGGAGACCATAGAGTACGGGTGCACAAACTTCCTTCTCTCTAGGCTTCCCATTGCGAACATACGATCATACCGACATGACCTGAAGTTGAAGTCGCGCTAGCACATCCACTTCATCCGAAAGGAAACAAAACACGAAGGAAAAGTTGGCTATTTCAGAAAGTGAAGCCAAAGTTAAGGAAACCACCAAGCGAGTGATTATGGGTGCACTGACAAAAACCGGATGTTTAAAACTAATTCGAGAATTTGTATTCGCTGAGATTTATTCGGAATTACAATGAGAGTATAGTGCTTTTTTGAACTTGTCTTCCGTTCAGATGTGCCGACAGATGATTATGTGATGTTCTGAATAAATCGGTGATTAAAAGTGTGCACTTATGATTATTTACTTTTAAATTACAGCACAGAAATGCAAGGGGCATTCTCACTGTCGCAGTCTACCATATCAAATCAGCCATGGCAGAGCCCTTCCGCAAATTGGAGATAAAAAGCATTTTCTGTGATGGTAGGATGTAGGGAATGAAAAATTCTCTGAAGATGGGCACAAAAATGGTGGCATTGGTGTGAAAAGAAAAAACTGGATAAAACCTTCCAAAACTCGGTGCAATCTAACCGTGTCCTACTCCTTAAAAAAGGTTTAGCGTAGGTAGCGAAACCGTAGACCGGCATCGATTCATGCCTAGAGGAGGAAACCGTTTGGGCGAATCTATGAACTGTCAAAGGTATATTTGGGAAATTTATCAATTGCTCGGCCCCTTTGACCAAGCCCTCAGACGACATTTTTTTCAAAGTTGGAAGGTTTAGAAGTCGTTTTTTGGCTTAAGGCTGAGGACAGATTGAATTGGTAGAACCTCTTCCGCTGTCATGCTGCGGCTCTGCTCCAAGCAGTTACGGTAAGAACTCGTTCATCTGCGTTCTAGTGCTTGAAGTACAGCCTCTTTAGTGAACGTAACGACGCGCTCTAAGCGAGGTGTTAGGAAGAGCGAGACTCAGTTAGTTATGGCTAGACCAGGCTGCTGCGCACGATATCCCGTGCGCTAGGGGCTCTAGCCCTCAACGGAGCCACATGAGCTGATTTTCATTATAGACCTTTATCGGATTTATGAGTTTCCACTCAAACCCCGCCTCCTGCGGGCAGAGTCTCGTTCTGCCACCCACCATAAGTGTTCAAATCCTGTCACCTGTGCTCCTCCAAAATTTGAACGCTCTAGTTACACTGGGAAAGGACTTATAAGTTTCCGCTCAAACCCCGCCTCCTGTGGGCAGAGTCTGGTTCTGCCACCCACCATAAGTGTTCCCATCCTGTTACCTGCACTTCTACTAAGTTCGAACTTTCTAGGTCCAAGGGCACAAGAATTATGAATTTTCGCCCAAACCCCGCCCTTTGCGGGCGGGGTCTGGTTCTGCCGCCCACCATAAGTTTTCCCACCATGGCGCCTGTATTCCTACCAAGTTTGAATTTTCTAGGTCCATGGAAACTGGAGTTATGGATTTTCGATATAAATGTAGGAAGGGACGCGAGCTTCGAGGCACGCTCCGCCCATTGTGGGCGAGCCTCCGCTGACATCATTTATGCTGAAGACACCATCGACAATGCTCCTCCCACATCAACTTTTCCTGTTCTGTTGGCTTTCTCCAAACCGAGTTATAAATGTTTTCATAAAGCGTTGCATTTTTGGAAAACGATCCGCCCATCGGAGGTGGGTCTCCCCAGTTTGATCTAACTTACCAATGCACACCTCTAGCCACCCTCACACCCCAGTTTTGAAGCCGTCTTGTGACTAAATTTGAAATCATGGTCCTCAGTACAGCTCATTTCGATGCATGCCACGCCCACTGTGGGCGGGGTTCCGCCAAGCTGATGTGTGCTTTATATTTCTCGGGGCATGGACCACCCATCCCACGCTCGACCCGGTCTCTCCAGGCAATTCTGAAGGAGCTAAGGAATTTCGTGACATACATACATACATACATACATACATACATACATACATNCATACATACATACATACAGACAGACAGACAGACAGACAGACAGACAGACAGACAGAGAGACAGACAGACAGACTAAGCGCTTTATAGTAAGCAGGATCTTTCAGAGTACTACGTACGACTTCAGTAGTAGTCAGAGCTGTCAATGGGGGCATTCTGAAAGGGACAGTTCACGATAATTTTGGTTATCTAGTTTTAGATGAGTAATTGAAGTGATAGTTCTGGGAAACAAATGAAGAGTAACAAAAGTGGCGATTAAAACGTGAAAAATTGCGTAATTAAAGAACGATATGGCTTCAATAAGGAACAAAAATTGGGGGTAGGGCGAGACCGTTGCGAGAAAAGCTGCTCGACAGGCGTTTTTGGACGCGCTGTCCCAAAGCACGCGCCATTGCATGAAGCTGGCTACAAAACGTTGCCTGCGTGTAAGGTGTGGGTCTCGGTGCGAATAGTGCAACCTCTACAGCTTTTACAACGCTCAAAACTTGTCCGTCTGGGTGTGCACGTCGAGTAAGCTGATTTTAGGGCCCCTATTACGGTCTAGTTTGACTGTTTTTTGGCCCGACAGCGTTCTCTAGGCTGCCCTTGGAGACCACAGGTTCATCTAAAGGAGAAAACTTAAAAAACAATTTTAAGGTGAACTGTGCCTTTGTCGGAGTTTGAGACTATCATATACCCTTTCTAAGCGTCTTTGTTGCAACAGCAACAATGGAAAACCAGGTAATCGCCGCTTGCATTTATTTGCATCTGTATCGGAACGCAACGTTGTCAAAACAACGATTATGGAAAGCGGACGAAACCCTGTGTTACCCTTCCCATCGACTCAGCTACAACTTCGGGTCATTTCATTCAAAAGTGCAAAGCCATTCGAAGGGATAGTGGGAAAAGGAAGAATGCGGTCCATGTCGACACTGTTTTGATCGGAAGCTATTAGGGTGTCCCAAAAATGTTGAGAAAATTTTGGCCATGGATTTCGCAACCATGTTGTGCAAGAAAGCGTCGAAGCAGAGCCACTGAGAAAAGGACAGGAAAAGGGCACTCTTGGTAGATCGTCAAAACAATGTAACGGTATTGCGCTTCATCTTTGAAAGTGGGTTTCATTATTTGAATTATGTCCGACCATGACTATCTACATATTCTACTTCATTGCCACGATTCTGGCCGCTCAGCCACTCAAGCGCGGAATGAAATGCAGTCATCGATGGGCAGTACTGCACCTTCTCTCGTCACCTGCTGTAGGTGGTACGGTCGCTTCCCTAGAGGAGAAATTCACTTCGACGAAGCGCCACGGAGCGGACGTTCACATTCCACCAAGACCGACATTGTCTTAGCCTCTGTCTAAAGCAATCCTTCTGAAAGCTTGAGAGAAATGGAGAGGACGACTTCTGCTACCTGTTCCACCATCCACGACATCCTACGCAGACGTCGCTTTCGCGCAGCACTTCCTG
>UZAF01019345.1:4181-24744 GCA_900617895.1 Haemonchus placei | reverse complement strand
TTTGAAAAATTTTGGAATCTAAAAATAGGTGACTAAAGGCTACCATAGAGAAATCATTCAAGTCCCTGTGGTGGGCGGGGCGTGCGCCAAAGTGGGCGGGGCTAACCGGAAGACTAAAAATCTATAATTGTGTTTCAACAGCGACATATCTACCAGGTTGTCTTCGAGAATAGCTCTGCGAAAATTGACGGAGTTAAAAATAGAGATCTTTCCCCACCGGCCTTATTCGATTGGCCTTTCTCGCTTGTACTGGCATCTTTTTCGGGCCTCTGGCGCACAACTATATCAACACGTTTATTAAAATATGGAGAAATTCAAAAAAGCCGTAAGACAGTTTGTGGGTTCCCATGATCCAAGCTTTTACCACGACGGCACAAACTCATTTCCCAGGTGTCGGCAACTATGTGATGACTCTGATGGTGCACATTTTAATCAGAAAAAATTCGTTCAAGCCGGTTTATTACGTTTTGCATTCATCGGTCAAAACCACAATCATTTTTGCGACAACCTAATAATAACAGATATAGCATTTCTGACCCGATTCTACCGGCTTCCTAAGGCCTTTATTTGGAGCTTCATGGTGAACTGAATCTCTTCTCTGCCTAGTGTTTCTTGAGTGCCAGCCAGCCGATACAATTAAAATTCAGATCACCCATTTGCTCGAAATCCCAATCTGTTTGGTACGTGGATGTACCAGCTGTGGTTTGGGCGCTACTCTCGTGCTAGGGGAGTGCTCGATTCATCAGCCTTTGAACATGTCTTTGTCGGAGAGGTAACTATAGAAGCTTTAGGTCGCATGTAACACATTGGAAAAAATCGCAAATCCTGATCTGTTTAGGAGAAAAACGGAGAAGTTTCCGGTCTTCATAATTGGGTACGATTCTTTACACTGGAGAACAATGCTACCGAAAAATTCGACTACCAAGGATTCATAGTGAAACGTGGAGTAAGAACTTTCGAATATTTCAAGAAATTAAAGAAAAACTCTGGACAGAGGAAATCAAATTCCTGTGGTTTCATTATTCGTTCACACTTTCAACCGCCTCCTCAGCGCGCATGCGTGACGCATTAATATCGATTTACGCGCACGACAAAACAATCTGTAGTCGAGTCTACACTCCGAAATATGGCGTGATGACTGTAAACGATGCTTAGATTGCAAGCAGCAATTCATATGGTTCTGTGTTCTTCCCCATATCAGATAGAAAAGCAAAATACATCTGTAAAAAACCCAGTGGTAAAAGACACTTGGAACGGTCTACTTTTTTCAGAGAAAATTTTCAATGAATACCCAAGACGAACGCCCATGTGGGGAGGGTTACTTGTTATGAGCAGTTTTTGGCGCTCACAGGGAAGTAGGAATTCCCTCTCGCTGTCGCCTCTGAGGGTGATTGCCCCTGTGGGTGATACAGATTCCTCCATATCAATGATAGAACCCTGTTGAAATCATAAATCATAACATAGAGAATAAGTTTACAAGTTCTTTTTCGTTAGTTTACTTGTTTATCTATGTATCTATTTATTAAACTACTAAATTATTAGATTATTTAATTATCGGTCTATTATTTATTTATTTATTTATTTATTTATTTATTTATTTATTTATTTATTTATCCATTTACTTTAAGCTGCATAAAAGAAGCGCAAACATAAATGGACCCCAATTAATATGTTTCAATGGACTTTAGTTAGAAAGTTGTAGGTAGAAGAAGGAGTATTTCTCATTTTCAGATTATTTTCAAATAAATTTGATGAAACAAATCAAACAAACAAACAAACAAACCCAAACAAAACAGACAAACAATTGGTTTCTAAAAAAGTTTGCAAACAAAATAAGCATACAGGAGCCACTTTTCGTGCGCAGGGCGTTATGACTACGATAAGATTCAATTGGAAAGGTCTTCCAAAGAAATCCGGATCTCTGATGATTGGTACGTCTCCTGAATTCGATATGGCCCTCTACACCATGTGCTTCCTTTCACGTCGTGGTAAAGAGACATGCCAGGTTACTTGCCAGGGAACTGCTTACCCATTGGGTTGAGGCTCAGGCGGTTCGTTTCAGGTTGAAGTCAATGGATGTCCTGTGTCTGTGACCAGTTACGATATGGTTCAAAACGGAAAGGTTTGTTTACCAAAATTCCCCGGACTAGTCACTCGCCGTTGTTATTGTTGCTGTTATTGCCTCTTGTTGTTGTTGTTGCTGTTGTTGTTTGTGCCTTACTGTGAGCGTGTTGTTTTAAGGCATACATCGGAACAGTCTATCCGACTGCAGGACCACAAAGTGATCGATGTGGCCGATTTTAGACACATTGGCTTATTAAATGCATGCCATTAAAGATTTTCCGAGAAAAAATATTCTATTGTGTATAAAAGTCGACTTTTTCAGTTTTGGTGTAATTTTTGAGGTTCTCAGTCGAAAAAAAAAACAAATATGTTTTTAAAACTTTGCTTGATCCAAAAATCTGGGAGATTACAATGATACCGGAAAAAATAAGTTTGGATTTTCATCAAGAGGGAGCCGGAGAACATTTCAGTGATTTTGGTTCTACCTAGTGAAGTCTGAAGTCTTTTTGATCACAATCCCTCATGCCGACATCTGCCTGTGAAGTCTGATGTGTCGGAAGAAGGTGATCGTCATCGGTGGTTGAGGCACTCAGACTTCTGACCCCAGATTCTGACAATACTCGTCCAACGCATTATGCAATGCAGGGGTTTTATCTTACCCTTGTGTACGAGATTGAACCGGGGTCGGAATATTCGTCATGTTAGGGTAGGGTTAGGCCGTAACCCTACACCGATTCTTTGACTAAACAACCCAAAGTCCTCAACGCTACGGTGCACCGCGTTCTCCCCGTGCGACAGTAACGTCCTCCTCTCGTCCAGGGAGAGACGAAAACTACTTCGACCGCTTCTTAGGATTAGGAAAGCAGATGAATCAGCTCCTGGGAATTCAGGTGCTCCTCTCACAATCGGTCAAACTTGTCCGCTGCAACCAACCAAATGGGATTCGGAGAGCCCCAGCCTTTCTGTGGAGGCAGCTCATCTTCAAAAATGGACAAGGAAGTACATTGAATTGAAAGATCGACTAACTGGCCGACCGAAAGCTTATCAAACTCCAGTGATAGTATTCTGCCCATTATAACCGAAGTTAATTATTACATAGGTGCTATATATCTACTTTCTACAGTTGGAAATTACAGTGATACCAGAAAAAGTATGTGTGGATTCACTGAGCAGTATAACGGAAAAAGACCAAGTGTCAAGCACACTATGCACTTATTTCTCGTTTCGATACCTAATGGGTATCGAAACGAGAAATAAGGGTAGGATTTTTCTTACGTGATCGCTCCACAAGGAGCGAAAGGGATCGGCTTGCCACAATTACCTTCTGGATCAGATCAGACGTACTGCCCTCGCTTCAAGCGTCCGCAAAGCGTCACTTAGTCTCACTGGCCCAGTCAAAGATTGGGACAGGTCTCGTACTACAAGTAAGCGGTCACTCTGCGCGTATCGTTGTAAAGATCAAGCGAGGATCGACCAAAGTGCGCCATCGATGGAAATGGATAGGCGCTCATTTGGCGCGGTTCCCCGCATTGCGCCACCCATTCCCATTCTGAGCTGGACAACTTGTCCATGCGATTCACCCTCCTAACCATGCTAATCTACCAACCACTGCCCTCCGGCCGATCGATGATGACCCTACTATTTGACACCGGACTTCGGACCTACTTGTTTTCTGTATATTTACATCGATTAGCATGGCCACGTGGTTGAGTCTGGACGAGTTGTCCAGATCAGGAACCGCGTCAAATGGGCGACGCGATCGGAGGGGCAGCACCAAACGACATACACCCCGCTCGAGACGTTCCACTCGCTCTAGCCTTTCATGGCCCAACAATTGCTCCAGAGACTTTTCGANAGGATATCCGTATTGAGCTTTACAATGACTGCCCAGTTTAGGGCACTGTATCAGCTAAATACGTACTATCAGATAACACTAGGATTCTGGAAGAAAGACGGATACGAGGCAGACCTCGTCCTTTGACAGAACTTACAACATGAACGCCAATGCCTTGTTCAATGGGTTACCTTTTCTACAAGAATCCTGCCGTCCTGACGGCAGGTTTGGGAGCTCTCGCCATGGGAGGTCTTTCGATCGACACGAAAAAAACCATGGAGACCGGAAAGCGTGAACATTTCCACTCAAAGGGATCACTGCTGGCTTTTTCAAGCATCGATCGCTATCAGCTCAATGATAACAGCTGGATCAACTGGAACTCATCCATTTCGGATTTAGTTTTTTTAGTGGTCGTATATGAAAGGTGAGTTAAATGTGGTGTAAACAACTTATTGCCTAAAATGGCCACGTTCTTGCGGAGTGTTCAGGCTCAGACTAAACATTAATCGCAACGCCCGACATTTCGACGGCATCGGCTTCCTTACAGGTGAGGATTTCACCGTTGAACCGGACATAATCCGCTGTAGTCACAGCCGATGGTCCCTGAAGACATGTATCGAAGGCGACGTGAAACTAACGTTCAACATTCCCGTCTTTGTAATGTGCTCCCACATTCAATCAACACAGAATCGTAAAGGGTTTTTTTTTTGAATACGTGTGGCCGATCGAATTGCGGTGGCCAACCCATGTACAAGTCAATGCTTTATCCTCCCAGAAGGGTCTGGTACCGACTGGGCTTCAGCACAGGGTTGGACTAGGCGACTATTGATCCGCGATCCCGTCTCGGATGGGTGCGTGCAATAGTATGCACCCGCTCTCCAGAACAACGCCTTCACACCGAAACCAGAGAGTACTTCCAATTGAAAACGCCGCGAAGCACAAAATTTCACTACAGTAGACTATTGGGTCGGTTTAATACAGGAGAGAAGTTGGAAGTCATTTGATGGTTTACCCTTTCGACTGGGAGACAATCGGGGTATTTGGAAAGGGTGCATCCGAGTATCTCTGGTTTCCAGGCTGTGCTGATAGCAATAAACTCGGAACATTCGTGAAATAGGACATTACCGACTTGTTGAGGGCTTCAATACATATTCATACTCATTATGTCAAGAATCACCAGAAAAATAGAAAATGATGGCAACGACCAATGAGAAAAACTCCTCTAAGTGGACCTTCAGCGCACTGTTCAGTCCATTACCTTACCCTCGGAAAAAGGGGAGCTCCATCCTCAGCTGAAGCATATAAATCACAGTACTGCTTTCCCTATTCATTATGAACTCCCTTTTCTGCGGTATGGGCAACATCGAGAATTCTATGCTCGAAGACCGGTGCCATCTGAAATTGTTTATGGCAGAGCTCAAATGACTTCCACTCGCTCTGACCACCCAGCATAGCTATAAGTGCAATGGGGTAGCGATAGTGCTGGCCCGCGTCCAAGAGCACAGAGCGATAAGGAAGGCTTTGAAGATTAAAGGCATACCGCTGTAATTGTCATTCAGAGTCCTGAAGATACGAGGGAGTGGTTTACATGAAACTAGCTGACTATCACCACATACGAAGACTGAAATAAACAGACCTAATGACATGGTGACTGAGTTGTAAGTTCAGCGTTGCCTAGCGATAGGTTCGAGCCCCGAAAACACTAAAAATTAGCTAATATCTCTATTTCTGTCCTTTGTTTCTATTTCCATTTTCGTTTATTTTTCATCTCAGCGGCAGAGCTCCAACGGACAAACGTATTCCGTTACAGTTCATTTCTGAATCGTCCTATTCAATTCGTAGGTCTAACAGACCGTCACCTATATAATGAAATCCTTTTCGTCGCCGTGGAATCAATTCTTCGTTTCTTCATTGTTGTTCCTGACCATTCTGGGTCTTTCATAGATTTTTTTAACATTCGCTCGATATTTCCCAATCAGAGGATCTTTCCTTGCTCTCTTCGCTTCCAGGGTCAGATCTGGTCCGTCCTATTCCACCGTTGTCCGTGTCGCCATCAATCGATGCCACGTCTTTTCGTCGTTTTCACTATCGCCGTGCGCATTCTCTCGTTTTCATTGGGTGCACGTGATTTATCGTCAGTCCTCCCACGTCATATGTTCGTTATTTCAGACATGTTGCACGTAGTATTGATGGCGATGATTCTTGGGCAAGCAGTCCTGGCAGCAGAAAAAATACCAGGTGGGCCTTCGAGTGGCAACCAGTCATGTTTGATAAGAGATTGATAAGACGCCTATGAAAATACCAAAAAAAAACACATGAACACGCAAAAAAAAACTGGTCAAAAATAGCAAAAAAAAATGCAGTCATCAGCTGAAAATTCCAATGAAATCTGATTTTTCCCAGGAAAAAACAAGGACCCCAGGTCGATTTTTTCATAAAAGCGACCTCCCTATCCTACTTACCTCAGAGGGTTAAGTACAGTGATTTGGGAAATTACTTGTGCACCTGTAGAAGTCGCTGACACATCAGTTAAATTCCCTCAAAATAGTACCTTCCTGGAAAGAAACCGGTTTGAGTTTGCTCTATCGGAATGAATAAATCCTCCCGCTCCAGCGCATTGCCCGATCGGGAAGATTCCAGCAAGTTAATCAGCTGGATTCATCAATAGCCAGTTGATGGTTCACCAGCAATTAAATGCACTAGCCACTTAACTGCAAGAGATGTTCGTCTTGGACAATCTGGTATCTACCCGAAATCAAACATTCCTACACTCGCCGTCTTGTCCAAACAGTCAGACAGGCCAAGTGAAATTCCAATGGGCAACATAAAAGTGGGCAGAAAAAGGTACCGGTTTGAGCTCTCCTACTTAAACAACAGCTATATGGCATCGGATTAGCTGCAAGTGGCCTTTCGAAATTGGACCATCCAAAATTTACAGAGGAAGAGACAATCAACGATCCATCTTGGTTACTTATACTAGTGAACATCAAAACCTTAAACGAAGGCGGATTCCTTTTCGAAAGTCATGGAAAAGTCCTCAGCGGAGATTTAGGAAGAATTCCTTCCAAAGTTCCTCCCTTCGCGGTCTATGGATTCTCCTGGAAATTGGCCTTTCGTTTGAATCCACAACGTGCTTAGGTTTCGGAGTTCTTCAGAAAAAAGCCCGCACATGGCCATACAACACTTTTATTTGGTCAATAGTGAGACCTTACCCACGAGTGTATCTCTCAGAGTAGGTCGGGTCCCAACTACTTGAAAAAGTCCCGAGTTCCTAGTAAATTTGTGGTGCTCATGAGAAATTTTCATTTTAGCATTCTCCGTTACCGATACCGAATTGAAAGAGATGTCGAAAAAACTCCGAGATGCAGATGAGAATAAAGCCTCGAGGGGACAGATTCAAGTGAATTTCCAAGGCCACACCTCAACCAGAGATACCTCGGACAATGCTCCACGTCGGTTTGTGATTAGAAATATTGGAAATTCTGTTACTTTGTCGTTTTTTCATTTGTTAAACATCTGGGTTTTGCTTACTCTTGCTCTAAAGGCACAGTTCACGATAGACACGGTTTCCGAGACTTCTTCCCAGGATGGACACATGAACTCCAAGAATGGCACAAGGGATGCTGTCGAATCGAAAAACGGCCCAATAGGGAGTAAGGGCTAAAACATGCTATGCCGAAGTACACGCCCAAAAGCGGACGAGTTCTCACAGTGTTGTAGAGGCTGTAGAGGTTGCACCATTCGCACCGGGACGCACACTGCATGCAGGCAGCTACTGTAGCTAGCTGTATGCAATGACACACTCATTTCTGCAGCTCGTCCAAATACCCCTTCCATGCAATTTTTGTCTTCACATTCTTGTCCAACCCCTAAATTTACTACTTTTTTGAAGCTTTTATATCTCAATTACGCCAATTTTTGCGTTTTCTTCGCCACTTTTGCACTATACGGGACTATTTATCCCATTATAAGTCTATGGTAAGGTACCTCATAATCATCGTGAACTGTGTTTTTAATGGTAGAAGGACAGAGTTCCAATGAAAACTGCACTCCTCTGCAGACTTTCTATATCGAATCATTGGATTCCTCAAAGGTGCAATTTCAGCTTCTTTGACAAAGTGGACGGTAGGCTTTTGGAGAAACCCAGCTACAAACAATTTCTGGCCCTTGCAGACAACTTTAATCGACATACCGGCACGACCGAGCCACGCGTCTCTGTTGCTGAGGTTCGTTTCGCGGAACCACACTCATCTCTCGGTCTTTTTAGGTTGAAAGTTCATTCTCGACATGAAGTGATGGCACGGCATGTTAAAATCAGCTGTGGGCAACCAAAAGCCCAATCTCCACTACATAGCGGATGGTACAGTACCCATTCAAAAACCCTCTTGGTTACTCCTTCCATAAGATCAGCTAGGTGACCTCGAAAGCGCCCAGTGTGAAGGCTCAACCCCCGTGGCGAGGTCCGGAAAGTCCAAATTGTGGGGTCTGGTTCTGAAAGGTTTTTTAAACGTTAGGAACAACAAGCTATGCAATGGAATCGTATTTCTGCCCGAATGTACTGTAAACACCTAAAAGGACAGAGATGGCAGAGGTCTTTACTCCAAAAAAGAACATCTTTGATTCAGGAAAAGAGGGAAACATCCACATTTCTAACTACCGTACTTGAATCGAAGCCTTGGAAAGTGCTCTACCGCTACCTCAACCAGAAAGGTTCGAAAACATAGAATTTGTAAACAATTTAAAATAACCAACAACACTTAAAACAGGTCATCCTTTCGCTGTCAGTCCTCTGGTATTTCGTTATTGGATCGCTCAACTTTGGTTTGTACACTATTCACGTGCTCGTGGCCGGGCTGACACTTCTGGTTTCGAGCACATCTTTATGGGAGAGGTAATTTGATGACTTTCCTAATAATTTTTTGTTTTGGAGGTCCTCAAATCCCTACGATCCGTAAGCAGAAGCACAGGACGCGGTATAGTCAGGACGTGCTACTGCCAAGTAGTTTCCTGTAGCGAGCCTGAAACTATTCGGCAGTAGCGCCCCCCGATGGTCTCCCCATTTTCGACAGGTACTCGCACACGAGTTCGAACCCGGTCACTTCCCTACTGAGCTCGTCGGAACATAGGTCAAGTGTTTTACCGCAAGGCCCCATCCAGAAAGTTCCGTGCACACCTCGTTGCCAAGCTTCGAAGCCGATAACGGTAAGATCGGAGAGGCCCCTCAATTCGGACGACCGATTGCGATATCATGAAACCTCCGAATGAGTCGTACGTATATGTACGGCAGCGCCCTTCCATAGCACTTCTATGGAAACTTCAAGAAAAATCCAGAAAAAACCGGGCATGACCACGTAAAACCGCGCTCACAAAATCCATACCCTGGTCATACTCTTACTATGTAAGAGTATCCAAAATTTAAGAACCAGTAGATACCAACAAAATTGCATGTCCCTCTGTAGGTTTTCCATTTCCCATTGCAACGTATGTTCAGCAATTTATGGGAAAGCTCTCGTTGCAAGAGGGTGCAGATTGATGAAATTTTTCCCGCGCGCGGGCATTCGGATAAATCGGTGCTGCAACGGTCTGGCACTTCCCTAGCCGACAATCTTCTACAGACANCCCCTACTTTCTACCTTGAGAGTGAGCTTACATGCCTCAAGCGGCTTATTGTTAGTCATTCCATACTTGTTGTCGTGAGCATGCAGCAACAGGACCCTAGTGGGATTCGAAGAGTAAGCTGAGTGCGAGGAAAAGTGAATCGACCAGACAATGAGTGACCTTCCAATGGCACTGTAGAGACATTTCAAGATTCAATGTGATTTGCCGCGCAATGTGCCTCGTGCTACTATAAACGGTGACCGTCGAGTATAACTATCGTCGGTAGTTATACTCGACGGTCACCGTTCATAGTTATAGCGAAGCACGAGGTCGGAAAATTTGGTGTTTATCACCTTTTATGGAACCTCAATAATATTATATTGTTATACATATATTTATCAGGAATTACTTTCGACTGAACATTCTAGTGTTCTAGGAGAAGAATAATGAAATTTCTGGCCTGCACAACTGGCTACGATTCTACACATTGGAGAAGAACGCCACCGAGCATTTCGACTACAAAGGATTCATAATCAAACGCGGAGTGAGACTTAGAAAATTTCGTCAAAATCGCAAGTATTACGATAGTTATGGCACTTATGTCTCCAAAATTAATCGAACTAGAAAACTTTACTTCAATCTTGGCTCACCTGTAGCCTTGATGTAGAAAGGGGATGAAAGAAGGGTGGCCAGGAACAAGGCGCGGCGATCTTCCAAGTTGCATGCATTTGTCGCCACGATTCAATCAATACCCAAGCAGTTCACGGAACGTCGCCTTCTGCTGAAAAGTATAGACACTTCACAAATCACATTTTTAATATGCAGCGCTTGAAACTTATTGTTATATTCATAATATATGTATATTTTATTAATTTAACCTCGGCAATGTCAATCGCAACAAGAATTAGAACTGAAAATGAAATCAACGAACAAAAATTTCAATCAATTCAGAACGTTATGGCGTCCTTAAAATTTATGTGGGGAGATGATTTGAAGCGATCAGGATCGTTACTGATCGGTACATCACCTGAGTATGAAATGGCGCTGTACACGTTGTGCTTCCTGGCACGACGTGGACGAGATCAGTGCGAGGTGAGCCCGAGCGGACGAGTTTTTTAGGTCAAGAAGTGCGTCAAGACTCTTTCTTTTCAGGTAGAAATCGATGGATGCCCTTTATTGATTACCAGCTTCGACATAGTCCAAAATAACAAGGTTCCTTGAAGTTTTTCTCCCTCCGTGCCTCATATTTTTCTAATTTTTCGTTATTTAAGGTATTCATTGGATCAATCTTTCCAACGGCTGGGAAGCTTACCGAACAATGTCGTCGTCTTGCAGGGCGGGCTTAGACTCAACTACTTATTTACATTCCATAAACAACTTCTCTTCAAAATCAATTTGTTTGTCAATAAACGTTCACGATTCGAATGTCGTCATGACAGTGCTGATGTTGCCTCATCGTTTTATTATTTCTCATTCTTTAAGGTATTCATCGGATCAATTTTCCCAACGGCAGGAAGGCTTACCGAAAAATGTCGCCGTCTTGCAAGACGGGCTTAGGCCCAACTACTTATTTACCTTCCTTGAACTTTTTCTCTTCAACTTCGTTTTTGTTTGTCAATAAACGTTTCCGATTCGTTTGTCATCATGACAGCACTGATGTTTCGTGACGATCCGGTCGTTTTGATCGGTCCGCAAGTAAAAACAGAGTTCCCAGGGGTTTGAGGGTCGTTCTCTCTATTTTGGACCTAACAATTCTTTCATTTCTCTGTTTTCTCCATTGAAAATATCTATGAAACCTGCGGTAACTACCCTCTATACGACGCAGCATAAGGTATGGTATTGTCAATAGAATAGGCTTCCCATCGCTCGAATCCTTTATCGCTTATATTTTTCTTTTCCGTGTGAAGGTGACGTCTCAAAATTTTGGAAGCCTTTACTCAGTAAAGGCGGTACCTACCAATAAGAAGAACGATATGAACAAGGGTTCCAAAAAACAAGAAGACCCACCATCATGGCCTAGGATTAGATCCTTTTAGAAATCCAGACCAGCCCTCTACCTTCATGAAGAACCCAAATTCTGACGTAGTAACAAATGATACTCCGGAAAAAAGTATGAACTGAGAAGGTAGGAGGTTCAAAACCTATCCGGGCTTAGACTTCCAGGCCAGTCTGATTAACAGCTTCAATGACACTCCCGTCTTCGGGTCTGGTACCTTCTCCCCGAATATGACGGCGCGTCCGCCGCACCCGATCGCGCGCTATGAAGGGAAAGGTCCAGTGCAAGTATAGGGTGGCTGCCGCGTGACCACTGCCGCTTGCCGTGGGAATTCGGGGAGAAGTTCCCGTACCCCCTCCCCCTGTCTTCACGACTTGTTCAACCTCAGGAAGTCAGAACTGCAAGGATATAGACGAAGCATTGCCATGTAAGAGTAAAGTGAAATCTGAAATTCTCATGACAGTTCCTCCGGGCGGACGAAAGCCCGGAACACTCGACGGATGAGACAAATTGGGGGGTTCTGGCAGATACCATGATGCAGTAAATACTAATTGTAAGTTGAATGGAAACCGAACTCACTCTTGTTTAAATTTGAATTTGTTTATTCCAGAAAAATGGCTTCAATCCAGAGCTGCCCCAATAATTTCGTCCGCAACAAACTTTTTAATGAAGCTTCAAGAGGATTCTGTTTGATCTATTTTGGTTTCTTGCTGCTCGAACCCTCTTTAACGGACTCATTTGAAATCACAGTTTTGGAATCACAGTAACAAAACTGTAGTTGGTGGCATCCCTCTTTCTGAGCATCAGGCTCTAGAGCGCATAGAAGGAAGAGCAGCCGGCACTGTCATGGTGTCTGAAAACATTCTTCAGCCAGGGAAGAATAGTTCTCCAATTAACAATGAACCGTAGGAGCGGAGAATCACCGAGATGTGTGAGATTATCACCACTGGCAAAAAGCTGGGAGCGTGAGGGATTAGAAATTCAAAGTGGCGGTGAAAATAAACCACCGATTCACCTCTTTTCCAAGGTGTAGGTGGTTGGGTTGGAGAGCATCATTACGGGCTCAGCTCGCAAAGACGATCACCCATTCTTCTCTGCACTCTGGCGTATGCTGTTAGAGAAGAAAAGGGTCCTCTCTCCCTCAACTACATTTTCGCCTTCCCATTTTCACTTCGCTCCACTAACGAGTAACGAGTAAAAACGTTAATTTCAGATTCAGAGAGGAGTGGAGTGTAAGAAATGTAGTCCGGATACCGTAAACAAAGGTCCACCCACAAGATGACCAAATTTTCCACGTCCAATGAAGTGGTCTTCTGGAAATCAATTTGCGTTCGAAGAGACTGCCTAGTCGATGAAAAGATGCTGAATATCAGGAAACAAAACTCTCGACGCTTATCAATAATTAAGAAGGGCTGTTAGAATAGCGATCGGTTACAAAGCAGCCAGATCAACCGAAAAACACAAAATTGGCGTCACAAAATTCGGGACTTTTTAGGAACCCCAAGTTCTTTCCTACTTTCCCGCCGAAAAACTTTTTGGCTGAGTATCATAAAAATGATGTGTTGAAAGAATTGAGTTGAGATCAAGTAAAGATCAAACCAACATACGGTTTCCACCTTGTTCAACTCCTGAAAATCTTTTTTTAATATCTTCATGCCCGGTGCTGTCCAGAAAAAAATCATAATAATCCGATGGTGAGATGAAAAGGAACTACTTTCGAGTCGCTGTCAAATTCCCACTTCATACAGAAGTGATAAAGGACCACAGCTTGGCATCACCCTAGCAGGTTTCGTTTACCTCCAAAATCACTAGTAACAAATAGCGACGTGATTTTTGGAGGATTTTTGGAGGGCAGCAGGAAAATTGGTTATCTAAACTGCTTTTTACTTCTTTCACTGATAAAACTGAAGTGTTAGGTTGTACGCTACGAAGTACCGCAAAATTTCTCAACGGATCCCATTCTCGGAGGTTTCTTGGAGTTCCCGTGGAGGTTCCTTATGGGGACGTTACTCCTCTTTGGACCCCATTATTTATCCTGTTAGATCTACTTTGCTTTATTCGTATCAAAATGTCCAAAATGTCGCGCCATATTCGACATGAACTACTCCATGAGTTGAATTCGGCCACTCCACGGCTGAAGCACATCGAGCCCTGTGGGTAGAATTTGGTCTTAATGCGCTTTCCGAGCGGTTCGCTACTCCTCTTCCCAACGCTCCAGAGTAGGAAACGAGATGGTCTCAGATGGGACTCTATCTGGTCAACCAATCGTTGCACTATGAAATCTCCGTATGTACTTAATTCACAACAGCGGTGCCCCTTCATCGGTTTCTGGGGAAGCTTCCATTGCCATTTTTTAGGAATTACCAAAAACTGAAAAAAGTCCAGATTTTTTCAGAACACTCTGGAAAATTCGAGTTTTTGGTAGCTACTTTACGTACACCGCGATAGTAACGAGCACCATCCTTTACGTGTACCCCAACGACAACATCATCTCCTACGCTCCGTTCGCTTCACCTGCTCATACTCTTACAATGTAAGAGTATACAAAAATTATGAAGCAATACCAATGCACGCAATCTCTTCAGAAACTGTGGCAATCCCAGAAACTGCGGGCAACAACACAACCATTCTAGGGTTTTCATTCCCCATCGCAACTTACGTATAGTAAGTTGGTTTCTAAGGGGATTCTCCATCACAGGAAGACGCAGACGACACGAAAAAAATCGATAACATAGCAGGATCGATACAGTAGGTACCTTGAAGGTACCTTGCATATCTTTCCCTTCAGTCTTGAACGGACCGGCTATTCCTGTTAGGACCCTTCATGTCTATACATTGAGAATAACGGGTTATGACAAGACGAGCTGCTTCAAGGCACAAAGGGCGATGAGGACATCGAGACGAACTTGGGCTCAGCTACTTATTTACCTTCCGTGAACAACTCCTCCCCAACTCTGTTTATGTTTGTCAACAAGTGTTCGCGATTCGTGAAGACACTGATGTCTCATAACTACCCGGTCGGAATAATCCACGAGGATCCCTGTTCCCACCTGTTTTGACCCGAAGCCGCTTTTAACGTCTTGCCTCTCTCCTGTGGGAAGTTTCTTATGGGTAGCACCTAAACTGCCCTCTATACAACGCAGAATGCGATGTAAAATTTTCTGTACAATGAGTTACTCGTGTCTTATATCTTTCATCGCGTGTGCCTTTCTCTTGTGTGGGTATCTCTATCAGACCAAATTTCGGAAGCCTTTACCGGTAATTATCCAATCCAAGAGGTGAAGGTTCTCAGGAAAGTCAAGCGCGCCAATATTTCCACCCAAAGTCACGGAACTGGAATTTTCCAATGTCAAGCATAGAAAAAACCAAATACTGATCGACTTTTCCCAGTACGGATTTCCCGTAGCAAACCTAGCCATTATTCTGTCTGGGTATGGGGGGGAATAGACTAGAAATGTCCATCACCACCTCACATGCGCTCCTACTACTATCTACTTCCTTTACTGTTAGTACTAAATCATTGAGTCGTTTGGAATGTTCGCCCAGAATTCCCTGGAATGCTTGGGGGATTCCTGGGATTCTTGTATAAGGGAACTTCTAGCTTGTATACGCAAACAACCCGCTTTATCTTCTTCGCTTATTTTAGCCTATAATGGCCGACTGTATCCACACCTACGTCCCCTCTTTTTTTCAAGTTTAAATCCGTCCACTCCACGGATGCACTCGTCCTTCAAGCCCTTCTGGACGGCTCCGTGTACGCCTAGTTCAACACTCCAAAANAAAACCGCAAACAAAAAATAATCACCTGAGACTTGCCGGAAGGCCAATCTCCCCTACTAGCGAGCGGAGGTTATTTTAAGACCCTCGTGCTCACTCTATTCAAGGAATAGGTCAGACAACCTGGATAAGCCCTGAGTGAAGGAGAATCCGTGATGAGTCTGGTTCTGATAGATTTTTCAAACGCTCGGAATAACGAGTTATGCACTGTAATCGTATCTCTGCCCGAAGGTACTGTAAACACCAAAAAAGGCAATGATGGCTGAGTTTTATATTACAGGAAGAATCACCACTGATTCAGGGAAAAAATCAATTTTTCTCAGGACCGTACTTCAATCAAAACCTTGGGAACTGCTGCTCGAGTTTTTCCACAATAAAAAGGTACAGAACGAAAAAGCTGGGTAAACAAAATAACAAACATTGATTGAATCAGGCCATCCTTTACCTGTCAATCCTATCATATTTCAGGTAGGGTAGTATTGGACAAGGTATTGGTCAAGATGCGAGGCGTTTCCCGAGCCGTTGCGGCCTTAAAATCCCTGCACGCGTTATATGCATATGACCAGCGATCCGCGCTTTCACAGTAATTTTTTCCGAAACTCCCAGAATTCCCCATAAAAAATCCGGGTTTTGTTAGTTTTGTCAGATGCCCTGCGCATACCTGGAACCATGACGACAAAACCTACCGTGACCTGGACAATTTCACACGGGTTACACTCTTACATAGTAAGAGTATTCCAAAATTTAGGAACGAGCAGCTAACATCGTGGCAAGAATCCCAAGGTTCCTTTTTTTGTACGCTCCCCATTTCCCATTGTAACTTACGCCTAGCGAGTTGGATATGGGGACGCCCCTACCGTAAGAGGGAGCAGACGACACGAGAAATAATCGCGCCCATCGCTGGTTGCTTTCATAGTCGGCAGTCGCGCCGGCTAACGTAAACGAATTAGTTCGTAGGTGAGAAATCTGCGTCTTAAAATCGTAGCATTCTATTTCACGGTCAGAACCCGACCGTAAAGAATCTGACCGTGAAATAAAATGCAACAGACGTACACACGAACTAATTCGTTTCACATCAGCCGGCACTCCTGCGGACTATGAAAGCAGCCAGCGATGGATTCGATTACTTGCAGAGCCGGCGACATAAGACTTTGTCGTCAGTGTGAAAGAAGCATATTAGTTGTGTTGTTGTTGTTTTTCCAGGTAGGGATCGATGGGTGCCCTTTATCGATCACCAGCTTCGACATCGTCCAAAACAACAAGGTTCCTTGGATTTTTTCCCCCTCCATGCCTCAACTTTTTGTAATTTTTCGTTATTCAAGGTATCCGTTGGATCAACCTTTCCAACGGCTGGAAGGCTTCCCGAACAATGTCGCCGTCATGCAGGACCAGTCTAGACCCGACCACTTGTTTACCTTCCGTAAACAATTCCTCTTCAACTTCGGTTTTGTTTATCAATAAACATCCGCGATTCGACTGTCAGATGGCAATGTTGATGTTTCGTTATAGATTCGCCGATCCAAATGATCTGCACAGAAAATCGAAGGTACCGGGAGTTTCAGGACCTTTCCCGCCAATGCCAAACGATCCTTCACGTCTTCGTTCTCTCCCATGGGAAGATCTATGGGAAGTGCGTAACTGTATTCTATACGACGCAGCATGTCCTATGAAAATGCCAAATAAGTGGATATACGACCCTTTATTCCCGTCGAAGTCTTACCATAGAGTCGAAATTTTGAAAGCCTTTACTTTGTAAAGGCTATACTTGTCAATGGGATGAGTCAAGATTCTCTAGGAGATCAAGAAGTTCTTAAACCGCGACGAAGGGTTAGGTCACTTGACTAGCTTCTGCACGAAGGCTCATTCCAGCTCTCTACGTCGTGGGGACTTGCTCCGAACAGTTATGGAGGATTAATTGATACTCCGGAGCAGGAAGGATGAAGTGGGAGAGCAATATGTACAAAACTTTTCCAGGCTGTAGATTTCCATTTCCAGGTACTCTCCCGTGACAGGATTCGATTAAATGTTGTCTAGTGGTAATTGTTGAGTCTTGGATCACCCGATGACTGGATAGTTACGAATTCGGTGGGAACTGAAGTGACTTCTGTTATGAACCTGATTTCTAAAGAAATCACTCCAGTCCAGAAGAGCCTTAACAATCTCGAACACAATCTCTAACCTCAGAATCTCTAACCTGAGCACCCAGTTGACCGAAGTTTTGGTTCTTAGCAAAAGGGAAAGCGGTATCATGCTAGCATATTATTTCTCCTGAAGTACTTAGGTCCGCAAACAATGCCTCCCTTCCTTCCCTGCGCTGAAATGTTGTCATTCCAAGGAAGGTCTTCTGTGCAAAACGAACGGGTCTACCTACAAGTTGGCCGCATTCTCCACATCCTGCGAAATAAAGTAGCTATCCAAGCATCACATAGTGCCTAAAGATATTACTCAATCAGATGAAATTTACTCAACATCAGGAAAAAGCCTTGACGTTAACCAGTACCAATGAGGAAGGGTTTACAGAATAGGAATCGGTAACAAAGAAGAGTCGAGAGTCCCAAAATTATAGGAACTTTCAAGAATGCCCAAGTATTTTGCTACTTTCCCGCCCAAGAACTCTTTAGCTGAGTACCTGAAAAGTTATGTGTTGAAGGAATTGACTTGAAATCATGCAGAGGTTATTTCCACCTACCGCTCTCCCCTTGTTCAACTTATACCTTGAAAGATTTTTTTTGAGAGTTTCATTCCCACCACTGTCTAGGAAGAACATTACCATTCCGACGATAGGAAGAGAAAGAACTAATTTTGATTTCTTGCTGTCAAATTCCCATCTCATAGGAACTGATAGAGGACCACAGCTTCGATATCAACATAGCAAAAGCTTCGTTTACCCCCCCCCCCCCCCCACCACCCCCAAACAAAAAAACNCCCCCCCCCCCCTATCACGAGTAACAAGTAGTGACGTCGATCCGGGTGGGAGGAATGGGCAGTAGAAAATGTGGTCATCTCACAGATAGCCCCACAAAAATTTTCCTTTCCTCACAAGTTTTCTTCCTTCCTTGGTTTACGAGTTCTTTCGAAAAATTCGATGTCGATGATAGCAGAGTGGTCTACTGTGCTCTTCTCAAAGCGGTAGATAGTTTGGATCCTCCGCGTGCTCAGCTTATGGTGTTCGTCGGGAATAGTGCCAGTAGATGGTCGCGGAGCACCGACGTCTCTGCAAGCTTTTCACGCCATTGTATAGAATTCCTCGAAATCTTCTTTGAGAAGCGGACAGAAAAGATTTAGAGAAGTTGGGAACAGTCTTCAGTTCTTGCCTACAACATCAGCCGTACAACAGGTACTGCCGAACCACCCGTCTCCGTGTCCCGTCCCCCGTCCCCTAGGTGAGATTCGTTTTGGAGCTTTGGGGCTAATACCGTGATTTTCTCAGGCTTACAGTTCAGTTCGTTTGTGGCATGAATAAATGACAATGCAATAAGGGAGGTCAGAATCTAATCCACCCGAAATTGGCGATATAGCAGCCACTTCGATACACCCTATGCTCAATCTCTACATAGCCTCGCAGTCTCGTTATTATTCCGAGTGGAAGCCGAATATGTGGGGAGTCCTTAATTTTAGATATTAGGAGCGGGAACAAACTGTTCTGGTGTTCTTGAAGGTTTCATGGAATCACCAAATCGGGACATCACTCCCATTCCTCACTTCCTTACAAGTTTGAATCTAGCCGGTTCTGCACTCGCCACACCACTGTAGCCCATCGTGGCTCTCAAGCTTTTTCAAAACTGTTCTGTGCTACCTCGTTGCCTCGCTTCAAAGCGGGAGCTTGAACTCAACCAAGCACCCGGAACATTCCATTACGAAGATCGTTCCCTCACGATGACTATTCCACCCCTCCTTTATAGGCATACTCTTATATAGTAAGAGTATCCAAAATTTGAAACGGAAACAACCGGATATCTCCTTCCCCATTGACCTCCCATTTGGTACGTTTCCCATTTCCCATTGCAACTTACGCCCAGCGAGTCAGAAATGGGGAAGCCTTTATCACAAGAGAGCGCAGACAACACCAAAAATTATCGCACCCATCGCTCGCGCTCATTTCCACGGCCTGTGAGGTAGTCTAGAGGTTGTTGTCTCGGGTCATTGTAGCCGCCATGAGACAAACCGTTTGTTCGTGCCAGGACCCTTTTTATGATATAATTGTAAAAGAGGGGTTCCGACAAGATCCAGCTTCAACGCTTCGAGGGCAGTGGGATCTGACAGCCTTCGCTCGAGAGAGTACGATGGAGTGGGTGATTTATAGTAAGTGATAAAAATTAAGCGCACTCGACGATGTTACTTCGTGGAAGAGTCCAATTTATGACATAACTGCTGGATGAAAGCCAAAACTGTATCGTAAACCTAATTTTTCACTTTGAATATTACGACATTATTGGCATCTATGTCTCCAAGATCATTCAAACTCAAAAATTTCACTTCAGTTTGGACTTACCGTAGCCATAATATTGGAATGAATGAAATGCTGCAGGAAATAGTGCGGCGATTCTTCATGTTGCCCGCATTTGTCGCCGCGACTCGATCAATATCCATTATTCATAAAGCGTCGGCTACTGCTGAAAAGTATAAACATTGTCACTCATCGCACTTATAATAATATGAGGTGGTTGAATTTAAAACCTTATTACAACATCTACTTGTATGTATTTATTGTTCATTTATGTGTACTACATTATTGTTATACCAGCTTGGCTATGCACGCTAACGCGCGCAGTATATGTCGGCGGCCACTTATCCACGATGGAGTCATTCAGCGGAATGTTGGATAATCAGAATAAGATAGTTCTCTTAAATTCGAACGCTGAACTGCTGATAGCATCACGCTCGATATATTTGAGCACAGTTATTAGTGGTTCTGGAACGTTTCTGAATAGTGTTATAAATTTTTGATCTAAGCCCCGCCCACTATGGTGCCAACCCCGCCCACTTTCGGGATTTGACCACAATTGTTCTTTTACACCTTGACAACATTTTGCCGCATCCCACAACGTTTCTGAATAGTGTTGTAAATTCTTGATCTAAGCCCCGCCCACTATGGTGCCAACCCCGCCCACTTTCGGGATTTGGCCACATTTGTCCCATTACCTCTAACCACTTTTTTTCCGCACTCTATAACTTTTCTGAACGAAGTTACTCTCAATTTTGAAAGGTAGCTTTCACTTCAATGCATGCCCCGCCCCTCGTGGGCGGAGCTTCGCTAAGCTTACGTATGCCCGGCACGCATAAGGCCTTGCTCA
>UZAF01019344.1:13604-24762 GCA_900617895.1 Haemonchus placei | reverse complement strand
TCATGACCTGGAGTTTTCGATGCATTTCGCCAATCTCCTGAAGTACTTTTCGGCTGTTACGGTTTCACCCGGATCCATGAAGCTGTGGTGGTCAACCCAGCTGCAGACCACCAAACCAGCACCATGACCTTCTTTCCATGCTGCTTCGGCTTGAAAAAATGTAGTGGGGCTTAATCCTTGTTCAGATGCCGGCCTGATCGTCGCCGGTTGTCATAGAATCTATTTCTCATCATACGTCACAGTACGGTCTAAATATGGATCGTTCCTGTTGCGCAGAAGCAAGGCGGAGGCGAGCTCGAAGCGGCGGTCTTTCTGGTGCTAGGCCAACTCATGCGGCACCCACTTATCAAGCTTCTTCGACTTTCCGTCTCCTGCATGAGGGTGCCAACCTTTCTGCTAAAAACGTTCAATCTCGAGCCAATATCCTTCAGCATTGTACGTGGATTCTCTTCCACTAACCTTCTCAATTGTTCGCTTTCAATGGCTGATGACCGCCCATTACGCTCATCATCTTCCAGGCTCTCATTGCCGGTACGATATTTTTTAAAACACCACGATGCCGTAGGTTGATTCGTCGTACCTAGACCAAGGGCATTGTTGATATCTCGGGGCGTTTCCGTCGCACTCCTGCCTAATTTGAATTGGAAAAGATAAATCGTGCGAACCTGTCGTTCGTTCATTCTGATTTCGACCTTCTAAAAAACTTCGGGAATCATTCAAGGACAAAATCAATTATATATTTGAATAGAGCAAGAAATGCGCTTCAGAACTGTATATAGCTTGCAAACAATGTTATAGCAAATAACACCGCGGCGAGCTTTTGTAAATTGGGCGTCAAAAAACGCAAGAACTTTTTTCACGACCTATTAGATCGCTAGGCAATTATCTGTGAGTTGCGTTAAAACTCGGATGGTCTGAATGTTACCTCAGAGGTTCCGCATTCCTGTAAGTATCTGGGGCGTGCTGTAACCTTGTTTGGTTTGATGTTTTAACCTATGAACGTGCAACATTTATTTGGATTACAAGGAGATTTCAGGCAATTTACTCATAATAATGGCACAAATCATTGTTGCTATACAAATGGTATATGAGCAGAAGTATCTGAATCAGTATGATGTGCCAGCACTGTTTGCTGTTGGGCTCGAAGGTATGTTGATGGAAGGAATGGGCTTTATACTTGAGTTTTGCCCCGGATTACTGAAGGTTTTTATGTATGAAATCTAGATAAGATGAAGAAGTCTGTATCATTAATTGAATTTTCGAATAACTACTAGAATCGCTCGGCTGTGGGTTTCCTTTTTTGTAAAAGAGTCAAAGCATACTTTTGACGCCGTGCATTACTCTTTTCTGTACAATAGTTTAACATCTTTGAGCAAGAAAAAAATCATTTCTTCTTATTATCTTGACTGCTTTTCTATAAACACCCATGGAGTAGCGAAGTGATTTCTTTCTCATTCGTACAGTCCAATCTCCTGATTAACCATGAAACGAAGGGTTCCTGCAGAGAACCTTGTCATTTCAGAGCACCTTCTTCACGCTTCATTATAACTCCGCATTACCCCTTCTCTGCACAACCATTACTGAAGACTAATGTGTACCTAGCTGAAGACAGATCCACTTCTTGTCGAGTGTTCCGGCTTTTTGCAGATGATTTTGGTGGAGTTGAGCTGATTAATAAAAACTAGTTTTTCTTATGCTCTTGAATAGTTCCTCCTGATCACTTTCCATTGTTGCGACCAATGCTGTAATAGTTCGCTGAGGGTTTACTTTCCACAATTTTCTGGATCTATGCGAACGGTTTCTTGGAACAGGGTGGTAGTGGTATCGTGGCAAATGGCGCACTTCACACTCACAAAGTTGATTAGTACCATACTCGCCTGGGAGGCTGCTTTCAAACCTCGAAGACCGTCCATCCGTCCGACGCATGCGTGCTGTGACGGTGGTGCTAGATGGATGTTGACAACACTAGATCACGTGCCAGCGCTGTCAACACCAATCCAGAACCGCCGTCGCGCACGCGCGGATCGGACGGACGGACGGACGGACGGACGGATGACTCGTTGAGGTCTGAAAGCAGCCGGAGAATAAAAGCACTGACTTGTACATCGGCTGACCACCGCAAGTCATTGTATAGGCCATATACGCATTCAATACTGCACTAGGATTCTGAATGGAAGTCGAATGTATGAGCTCATTCTCTTGAAGGGATTAATTAACGCCCCAAAACTTTATCCTATAGATACATAGAATGTAGCAAAGCAGAAATATTACGTGCTTCATAGCTTGCAAGGGCGAGCGCTTCACTACGAAAGTCGCGGCCATTTAATGGTTGCTGCTTTTTAACACTCAATATGAACTGTTAGCCTCTACTTATTAACACTTCGTATTATTCACAACTTATTGGTTCAACACAGATCTACAGCTAATCAAAAAAAGTTTAATGGAGATGCTTAAGTATACTGAATATGCTTTTTAGGTTTGTTCGGTATGACTATTTTGTCTGTATTGATGGTGCCAATGTATTACATTCATGTCCCGCACACTTTTTCCACAAATCCGGAAGGAAGACTCGAGGTAAGAAGTTTTCAATATTTGCTACTGGAAGGAGATTCTCTTACAATTGGTATTCATCTCAACAATTTGTTTCGAGGATATTTTCTTCGCCATGAAGGAAATCTCTGAACAGCCGTGGATTGCTGTAGCTCTAGGTGGAACCGTTGTCAGGTAACGTCCTTGAATGATGTTCTGGTTCGAAATGTCTTACCTAAACTACTGCTTCAGTATTGCTTTCTTCAATTTCGCTGGGGTTTCCGTTACCAAGGAGCTTTCGGCTACAACTCGAATGGTTCTTGACAGTGTCAGAACGTTGGTCATTTGGGCGTTCAGCATTCCATTCTTCGGAGAACAGTTCATTCCTCTTCAGGTAGGTTATTTGTTTTCTTTCTCTCCAGTTTGACTTCGCATCAGTTTAACTTTTTTCTTGAATAGTAGTACCATGACGGCTTTTAGTTACGAGTCACTTGACTACTCCTCGTCCTTTTAGATTCTGGTCTTCCAATTGAGTGCTATTGCAATTTCTTTCTTTTTAGCTTGTTGGTTTTGCACTGCTTATTCTTGGCATGTTTGTCTACAACGACATACTGATCGGTCCATGGTTCCGGCGACGTGTGCTTCCAAACATGGGAGACTCTAATCTGTGCACCAGGTCAGTTTTAAGTTGTATGAGAATGCTGAATGTACTCCTTTGTTCATGTCTTGCTTCAGGTGCTGGTTCTCGATATGTGGAGCTGATTTGGATGAAGTGGATCAGGAGAGTTTAATAAACGATGATGTATAATTTACATGGAAGGGAAGTCACACTTTCCCCACTTTTTCTTACTGTTCAATGCAATTTTCCACAGTACATGGTGTAAATGGTTTTTCTCCGAACGATGCTGAGTTAGGTGCCATTATAGGAAATTTGTGGTGCTCGTTTATAACAATTTTTCTATTTATTTATTGTATTTATTGTCTGGATCCACTGTTACTTGGGAGGGAATTCGAAGAAAAGAAAGCGTTTTCTGAGGAGGATGTGCAGTTCTTTCGCCGAGACACCGAGGTACACTGCACATTGTGGCGCGCAACGTAATGCGATTCAAGGTTGAAACTACATTTCAATGCAACAGTTCTTAACAACTGAGAGCGCTTCGTTTTCATCGCGTTACATAAGCATCAAAAAATAATGTGAAGTGGTGAGGAATCAAAGCGTAGAAAGCATTCTGAAGTGTATGCTTACATACGAATTGAAGAATCGAAAGAAAAAGATCTAAAGTCTCAAAAGAGAAACCAGGCTTCCCTTCCTCAAGTCTGACTACGGTAGTGTCATCGCAGGCTTACGGCAAAAGGTGTAAATCTCAATCGCATTGGGTCGCGAGTCGCGAGTGTGGCGTGACCCTATAACCTCGGCGATAGAATCGCAGCACACCTGTTCTTTCATATGAAAAAAATTATGGCGTTACATCATCTTAAGGAAATCGTGATAGTATAAATAATTGCTTCCTTTTCATGTGTTCTTTTACAATATTTTGAATATAGTTATGTTGCGGTTACTGGGGGTCATTGTATTTGCAATCATGAGTGTTTTATTACGATTACTGCAAGCGTGTTCATTACGTGATAAGTTTGTGTTGTTCTCCATTTTTGACTCTCCCACATTGTTTCATTTTGACGACTGCTTTATTCTTTGGATGCGTCCGTTTGTGAAAATGTCAATTAGCTGAATGAATACGAATTTCTCACGTCACGTATAGAGTCTCCAAATTTAGTTTCGGTGTGAATCTCATGGTAGGTGGGCGTTCGTTGAGTACATGTTTCACATTATCTATGAGATTGTCGAATTATGAACCTAATGCTCTACTTCCAGGATAAGATAGATTTTTTGATACAAGTGTCTGTTTTTGTAAATTTCACTCCCAATACCATAATATTTTCGAGATGTGGGAGCGTTCGCTAATCGTACAAATTCGTTCTGGGGCTGGCGATCGCATACCTCTGACTAATGACTTTGCAAACTCTCTTCGTTGGAATCTCCATGAAGGAACCCTTCTACGATGCAATTGATGTCTAATCGGGTGAGGCGGCGGCAAAAACTGGGACGATCAATTGTACGGGCAGTAGCGGTCTCTAGAGTCAGATTGGTTTCCTGCTCGAAAATATGTTGTGACATAGGCCGTTCCCATAGAGGTTTCTACATAGTAACCTTAAACAACGGCCAGTCCGAAATCGCCTGTATGACCGCCTGTGCACAACGCCTTCGTGTGCTATATGCACAGGGAGGAGACCGCATGGCATCCGGTGTTGTGTATTTAATAAGGTGTCCTAAGTGTCAAGAGGAACACACTAGGAAAACAGGCAATCTAAACGAAAATGCAGTACGGGCACTCGGTTCTCACAGTACCCTGGCTTCTTCACCACTCATCCCCGTTTCCTTGCCCAAAGATCCTTTCCGAGGCTTCGCATATGTGACGGGTGAGAATTCGCGTTTTTAAGTTAGATTATGCCGTACCGGTTTATTTTATTACTGTGATAGCCGAGTGCCGTGCTGAATTTTCGTTTCTGTAAACAGGCAGGCCTCTTTGTTTCAGAGTAAAGGAGTCCATGGATGGCATGCAAAATCCGAGAGCAGCTCCTCTACGAGAACATGGAGGAGGAGCTATTCTCACTGATGTCACGGGAACACGAAGGTGTCGACCAGGAATGACCACATGAATCCGATATTGCGGCGCAAAGTAACAGAAGGAAAGAGTGTGTGGCGGTTATCTTAGAGCTGGTGCTCTTTGTAGCACTGTTCGACATTTGATCTACGCTATCGGTTCCCCGGGAAGTCCTCTCGGCGGGGTGGAATGACGGGGCTTATACAGTAATCGATAGGATTTGATTGTGAAGGGGTCAGCGCTCGGCCTTGTGTGGTTTCAAGGAGGCTAATGTACGTGATCAGCCCCTTGGAGGCCCCTGAAGCAAGTTGACCTGAGACTCACATTGGAACCGTAGTCATACCAGCTTGGGGTGATCGGTGGGCTGCACAGATTGACTATCAAAATGTGAGGTGTGTGAGTCGATGATATCTCACTTAAAGGCACAGTTCACGATAAATTCGGGTAATCCAGATTATGACGAAAAATGGAAGATAAGATGGAAAACAGTGCGATGAAGGCGAAGGAACTGCGTGAATCGGTGTTTCCAAAGTGATAACAGTCTTCGAAAAATCGTTAAAAAGGGGACCAGAATGAAACCCAAAGAATGAAGAGTGGGGCGCATGGACGAGCTATACAATGTGGGTCATTGCGTACGTGTGGGTCCAGGTGCCAATAAATGACTGCGATAAGCAAAAATTCATACACTCATAAGCATAAGTAAACAAAAAACCCCAGTAACAGCAAAAATAGTTCACCTTTTTCGCGTCTTAGGGTAGGCAATTAAATAAGGGATTGCGGCAGCAAAAAGAGTAACAGAGGAAAAAGAATGGGAGAAAACATCGCCCCATCACTCGGGGATCAGCTGATTTTATGTGGTTCCTAGAACGAGTAATTGCAACTTGTATCGCCTCGACACTCATCTGACGTGACATTGATCGAGAGGAGGGAAGGCCGCGCGAACCGGGGACAGGGCTTCCACTATGCCCTAGCCGTCGAGTTTTTAGGCGCGAGAGGGTCCTTTCTATTACCCTTGGGGACCACTGAGTTTTCCTGCGGGATGGAGTCAGTAACCATTTTCATCGTGAGCCGCGCCTTTAAATGTGCAGCGCCAACAATATTTAGCCTAATTTCAGGTATAAAGGCCCCAGAAAGAGGTTCATGAATACAGTCCTCCGAGCATGATATTCCTTCCCCACCATAATTCTCATAGCAATATGATCTTGTTTGTTTGTTGTATATCTGATCTTTAACCAATTTTTCTTGTTGCAAACAGCTACAGGCCTGGACAATATTCCTGCGGGTTCGATCCGTCCTAGGAATACCGCTCTTCATGCCCTTTTTGCAGAAACTTCTAACCACTTCCTCAAATTAAGAAGGATTCCAGAGTAGTGGAAAGAGTCAAGAATCAATTTCCTTATTCAAGAAAGGTCAGCGGAAAGACTTCTCTAACTACCGCCCCATCAGTGGTGTTAGTTAGAAATGTCTTCTCTCGGTGGTGTATGACTAAATCACAAAAAATTTGCTTAATCGCATGTGATGCATCTTGGACGAATGCCAACCAGTGGAGCGGACCGGATTCGTGCATGGACAACATCCAAGCAGTCACTCAGCTTATTGAGAAAGTCGAAAGTATCACTTTCTTTTGGCCTGTCTTTTCGTGGATTACATAAAAGCATCCGACTGTGGAGGTCAACGCTGCTCGGAATGCTCTTATGCAAGCCGGAATTAGTTCCGGCTATGTCTAGCTTCTCGAACAGTGTCTTTCAAACATGTCACTATTCATCCAATTGTTCGAGCGGAAGATGATTTCATTTGGAAAAGGGGTACGAAAAGGAGATACGATATTTTCAAAGCCTCTCACGGCTGCGCTACGATATGCGATGTTGAACCTCAACTGGGAAGAACTTTACTAACCTCTGCTTCGCCGATGATATCGTCCTGATATCTATTAGGGAAGCACTGTCGAAATGGAAAAGATGTTCATGCGGATGCGGTAGGCCTGCGGATAGGCTCGAAGCTGGATATGTCCGAAACGCTGTTGATGGTGAAAAAAGGATGCGAGGATAAAGTTACAAGGAGGAACACTACAATGATTTGAATCCTACGTGTGACTTGGTAGAGAACCGAACATGATGAACAATATTGCTCTGGAACCAAGTAGGAGAGGACGTCCCGCATGGGCAGCTTTCGATTCAATTCGTGAAGTGACAGACCAGGTCAGTGACCCCCACCTTTGAAGCAGAGCCCACGATAATTTTGAGGTGGCTCTTTTCAGTAAAAAAATAGAAGTGTAGGTGAGAATACTTAGTCAGTAGTGACGAGAAGGAAAAAATTCCCCGATTACGAGAGAAATAAAGCTCTTCAAAAGTAGGGATAACAGAGTTTGGACTAGATTACCATGACGGAAATAACATTGAAGTGATATTGGAACCAGATCTCAGTTGTTGCAATTGCGCAAAGGACTGACTACATCAAGCCACAACTGTACAGAGCTACTTCCCACTGACATTATGGGTCATGACAAGTCGTTTGGTTTCCCTAAATTGGCTTCCTTGCGTTTGGTGCAGCCTCTGCAATGCTGGTGGAATACACGAGGATACACAAGATACAAACCTTGAGCCTTTATAACGCTCTATCTAAACCGTTTTCAGGCATGACAGCGCCATACGGCATACGGGGGTCCTATAAATTCATTCTAGCATATCTCAAAAGTCTTTTTATCATGAACTGCGCCTTTAAGGCATCGATATTCGACGCTTCAGTACTGCCAGCGATGTGTTATGCGAATGAAACGTGGCCTGACAACAAAACAATGGCTGAAGCCATGAAAACTTTTCATCACGCATCAGAAAGAAGTTTCCTGAAGATCAGTCGTAGCCAACAGTGGCAGCAAGGCTTGCTAAATGCAGACCTAAAGGAGAGATCGCTTTCGAAAGACTCGAAAATACATGGCTTACTCAAAGCACCGTTGGACCGGTTATCTACTTCGTCGAACAGATGACAAATAGAGTCTCCGAGACAAAAAGTAAACTCTGTTCCCTCTGTTGGCTCTGTTCTGGTTCGCGTCAGGGTTGAATGGAAGCGTTACTAGTGTCCACCTGAGGAAGTCGACGACCAACGGGACGACAGGTGACACAGCTGATAATAAAAGTTCAAGGTATGAGCTTATAGTAACTCCTAGATTATTCAATGGATCACAGTTTTTCTGCTTAGCACCGCCGATGTCATACTCTGGTGTTTGCAAAGCTTCGACGGCCTTCCCTTTGAACGACTACGCGACCAGTCAGAGAAGAATTGTTTTCTGACAATGCCGAGGTCATCATTTAGATCTGACGATTTTGACACTGTTCTAGCTTCCCGAAGTGCCTGACTTGACAACATTTGATCAGTCGTAGAGCAAGACCGAGAGTGCCTCTCTGAATAGAGTCGCGGCATCCTCCACAATCAGAGTTGCACTACACTTATCATGGATACCATCTTGCATCTGATTGATGACTCGTAAAGTACTCACTGAAAATTCAATAATAAAGTATAGTGTTTCACTCTCTCGAACTAGGGAGAGAGTATATTCGGAATCGTCGAAGTCTTTCGGCTTCAACTAGTACAATCAGAGGCGCTGGAGTTTTTTTTATCGTTCTTCCGCGATTCGACGGTTACTAGAAAGTGGAGGAGATGCTCTTGCAAAACGTCTTATTCTTAGCTACCATTGAATTTGCGCGATGCACCTGTCCTTTATGGCAACAATGCGTCGGCTCTTACATTCACTTCGATCAGTTTTCCCCTTCACGTCAGTATTACAGTTTTTTCTCAGAAGTATAACAAAACCCAATATTCGAATCGGCTTTACATAAGCAGTTCTCGCTAACGGCGTCAATCATTTCAACTGCTTACCTTATCAAATGCTGTGAAGTAACAAACACGTCGCTTATATACGTCATCGGTTACGTATTAAGTATCAATATTCTTCCTCAATCAGTACAAATTCAATATAAACAAATATGTAGGCACATACAAGCTGGCACTCATGCTCCCAGAACTCGGCTGACCTCATGAACTGCTAAAACTGTGATCAGAAAAACTTCTCCTTTACAGTATGCCATTGTGTACACACTTATGTGATCCTTAGCTATGCACCTGTAAGGAGGCTGAAGTGCCCTCCCCGCGAAAAATAAAAAATATGTGGGACTGCTTTTAGTGCTGTAATCTTCTCTTTTAGGAGAAAGCGTAAAAGTAACAGTTACCTTCCTGAGTATTTAAATGATTCTTCATTGCAAAAAAAACATGGAAGCATTTGAATATCTGCTAGTCCTATATGATGACCATCTAGAACTTACTAGCATAAGGAAATACCACAACCAGTAACATAACAAGGGGCGTCTAGGTCCGATGCAGTAGAGTAAGGAGAAGCTGTACGAAGCGCAAAACACCAACGGGGCTTCTGAGGGTATAGTCCCATTTGAAGAGTAGCCACCGCATGCCAAAAACAAAGCCAAACACAACTAATGCCCCACTAACCGCAAGGCTCTCCGCCGATATCTTAACATGACCTTAGTATGGGTAGGTAATGCCAAAGATTGCATTGTATATTAGGAGTTAGATCTGGAACTATCTAAGATGAGAATCACGCTGCCACTAAGAAGCAGCTGTTCAAAGACGTGGTTTGAAACTCGATGTTTTGCTCACTCACCATCTTTGTGGAACCATATTGTCTGCGACAGATGGGTAACGATCCGAAAGGGCGGTGTAACACACCATTTCTATCACCCTCAGAAGGCTTTTATTTGGATGAGAAACGGTTAGAAACAGCTATGCTTACTCTAGATGTAGCTGGCTGTCAAGCTTTTTCTGTTCTAGCACCCGCTCATTCTGCATGACATTCCTCCAGAATTTTTGACTTAGCTGGTGTTCGATACATGCCATGGATTTACACAGTTTCGCATGACGAATGCAACTGACGGAGGTTGACAACCATACCATGACCGACTTAAGGTTGTGTACACTAAATGTCATTGGCGAATCACTGTGAAGTTTTGTGTTCGCTGGGTACAAGGATTCTTCTAGAGCAACTAACTTCTTAAACCGTGGAATTTCAACTATTTCGAAGTCTCATCCGGCTGCCCAATACTTCGATACTTCCTGATTTTTTTCTACGTTTTCTTGTCACCAGGAAATTCAAGCAGAAACCATACGTGTTTGTGACCAAAAAGTAACGAGGCAGGAACTCCTTCCAAGAATCATTCGAAAGATAACAGCAGAGAATGGTTTTGAAAGAGCGGTGACGTAATACTCGACAGCAAAGCACAGCGAGAAAAAAGCCCAATTGCTCAATCATTCGACTTATCGATAAGTTCAGCTAATCGTTGTCTCGGTGCTGCTATGCAGTTCGAAAAAATGCTCTATAATGAGCTGTCTTGGGCCCGCTGGACTCAGATTTGTGGCATAGAAACACTTGTTAGACGTTTCATAGCATAGAGGCTTTTGATAGACGTTATCCCTAATAATTTGTACATTTACTATCTTCATATTTTCGATTTCTGAACTCTGGAAACCTTTAAAGGTGTGATAGACTCCTATCGATTCATGATATCTTTTAAGTGCCATTCCTATCTAGGTTACTGCCACTTATAGGCTTTAAAAACAGTTTATCGTGGCGGTGCCTTCGGCAAGAAAAAAAGGAGGAATTCAATGAATGAAGGCAGTGGCGCTTGAATGATATTTGATAGATTTGTTCAGAAATAAATCTTATGAAGAACTACTCTTCCTTACTCAATGCATATCGATCCTCTTTGTAGTTGTATGTGAATATGACGTCTTTTTTTTTGCGTAATTTCTGTGCCTTAGAGTATAAAGCTCATGTGCTCCTTTGGATGAACATCATCTGAAGTTCCGTTCAGCTCAGTAGGGCAGCGCAGCGGAGATAGGTGGCTCGAGATTTAACTTGGAGTGAAACAGGTGGGACGTGGGGAGGGGGTGGGGGCGGGGGG
>UZAF01019344.1:0-13355 GCA_900617895.1 Haemonchus placei | reverse complement strand
GGGGGGGGGGGGGGGGGGGGGGGGGGGGGGGGGGGGGTTTGCACACAGCGATAATGTTTGGTAAAAGGGAGCGAAAGTGAAAATCTCCCTGACTCATTTCGGTTCAATCTCAAAGGCAAAGTTAACGATAATCTTGGGCACTAGATGATAGCCCAGAATAGTGCGAAAAAAGGAGAAGAAAACGCAAAAATTGGCGTGTTAAGAGAAATATAAGGTCTCAAAAAAGAAGTAAAATTAGAGGTTGGACGAAAAAGTGATGATAGAAGTTCCATGGAAGGGGTACTTGGACGAGCTGTTCGGGTGCTCTCACTATAGCATACAGCTAACTTTAATGCGCTGTTTGTGTGCAAGGTGAGGTTTTCTGGTGCGAATGGTGCTACCACTACGCTCTACAGCTCTTAACAAGTCGTCCACCTTGGGTTGTACGTCGATTAAGACGGCTTGGAGAACCTTTAATACGCCCTATATTGACCGTTTTTGACCCCTTCAAGCTATCTTCGGGGTTCACAGGTTCGTCCTGGGGAAGAAATCTCAGAAAACCTTTTTAACGTGAACTGTGCTTTTGAACGCGCTTGCCATTCGACAGAACCATCAACCTTTCAACTAACTCTGTACAGGTATGCCTAGCCCTTTTTTCAGCCTTTCCACTTCCTGTAGTAGTGTTTAAGATGACTAGTTCAGGTAATTGATATGGCATCCATCCAAGGTATACGATTCGGAAAGATTCAATGTTGGCAGTGGAGGCGCAGTGTTTTTGTCCTGATTACAGCAGAGAACAATGGCATTGAAAAAACGTCGCCTTCCACTAGACAGAAGTGATTTTGTCTGTTAAGCACCGTAAAATAGCGATACAATAAGTCTTCAAAGGTTTATTTGGTCACGACAGCACTAATACTCTTCAAATCTATTAGTTTATCTTAGTCCTTTTGCACCTCACGTTCTTCTTTGAGGCGTCTTACAGTACTGATCGCTGTTTAGGTTTCTTCTCGCCGCTTCCGAAGAACTTGAATCACTGCGCAAGTGTCAGTGTCTATGTAAGTGCCTTCAGACCAATGGCACTCGATTTTCCCGAGAGACGTGCGTCCGAGGACGCGCAGGGCAACTTGCCCGGCGAAGTTCGTGTCGGTTTGTACGACTCTGACGCCAGTTTTCGTAGCACAAATTCGAAGTGGGGTAGTTTAGAAGGGTCAGATGATCCTTCTAATCTACTCTACTTCAAATTTGGGCCCCAATGATAGGCGCTAAAGTCGTTGAAATCGTTACGAACTTCGCCGAGCGAATCCTCGGATGCACGTAATTCCACACCACGGCACACGGCTTTCCTTTCAGATGTAAAATTCAGATGTAAAAAAGACGGCTACTGGACAGGACGCCAGTAGCCGCTTACTCATTATCGCCACATATCATGTACAATGGAAATCAGAATGTCTCTACCCATATAGCTGTGTTCTATCGGTCACTGTACTGATTTAGATGGGTCATCCTCTTTTTATCTGTCGAAATCGTTCTCTGTTTTGCGGCTCCAACAGCTGATTCAGAATCCAGAGCTAGCCCAGAAGGTACCTGCAAGTCCCGACTTTGAGCATCACGATTTTTGTCATGATCTATCGACCTGGCCTTGCTTTTGCACAATTTTGGGAATTAAAAAAAAAGAGAACAAAAAACGGAAAGGGGTGAATACTAAAACCTGTTTGTTTGGTGACGGAAAGAAGCATTCAGTTGTTACGTAGAATACACCCTTGCTAAGAAGCGGAGGAAGGAATATTTCTTCACCAGCTTTTTAGAGTGTACGGTCGATCAAGCGAAGTTACAGTAGACATGTGATGCCGATTTTGTCATGACCGTTGGACCAAGACGATTACTGACTGGACTCCTCGGAGGCGTTAAATGAACTTCAGGACGGCCGCGGGCAGCAAGATATTTAAACTTCTTCACGGGAGCTCTGTACGGTAGGAATGCCACGCATTGTGTCCCTCGGGCGAGGACGATTCGCTGGACCACCATGGCTCGCGACAGGAACGAATGGCGACATTACTGGCGCCTGTTCGAGAAAGTCGATGATAAAAGGGACATGTGATGTAGGTAATGATCAGAGAACCAAGTAGGTCTATATTTGAAATCTTTCTGCGTTTTTGCGAGACTGTGCAGAACGCCACCATTCAAGGTGCTGAGAAGATATTGCAAACAATGCTATTATAATGGGGAAAACAAGTTGTAGCTTGAACGTCAAGTAATTCTTGCTAGCTGTAGACAAACTACGACATCCTGAAAGTAGTGTCGACATTTCTACATGACATCTGCCCAGAAATCGTCGTTGGAAGCGGGCATAGGTTTCGATAGTCAAATACTCCTTCTCATATACCACTAAATGAGCTCAACAGAAATTTTTCCTATGAAGGCTTACCGTACATATTTAACAGAAAATTGATGCAATTGGAGTGAACAACAAGCTTGTTGAAGAGGAGTAGGTCGCTGAATTACAATCAAAATTAAGCGATTACAGAAATTTCGTGGCAGAGCTGGTCCCCAACATTCTTTCCGTATCCTTTTACCACAACGATCGAATGATATGCCGACTTGAAAAAAAAAATAAACCATTCATTCTGTGTCCTTAGACGTGAAAACCAGAAGACACATGATGGCAAGGGCTCAGATATGATAAGGAGCATAAAACCTAGCGACGCCAAAGGTATTTGCACTCTTAGGATGCCTCTGCTACAGTCGGGCTTCTGCTCCTTCTTCTGACATTCTTCTGACGTTACTCGTGAGGGTCAAAGTTGTTGGGGGATACCCGCCTCATCGCGTGCACCTCAACTAGCAAATCCCCTCGTGGCTACGATATTCTCAGAGGCTTTTGGAATATGGGAACTTCCTTCCTTTCATTTCCTTTTTTGTTTATTATAACAAGGACAAAAATATTGTCTTCCTACATCATAGTCATTCTCGTAAAAATTATGAAAACTATAAAATGTGTTTCTATTGAAAGTTCTCAGTCCAATGTTGGTGAAGATTCTATCCGGGAACCCAATATTCGCCTTCTCACCTCCTTCCCCTCTCAACTGTAAGCGTCAGGCCTCCTTGTTTCTAATCAGTATGTTCTGTTTAGTTGGAAGGTAGAAAGCTCTATGCCGCATGAGATAAGAGGACTTGTATGTGACGTTCAGTGATAGTGACTGTTAGTTGCACTTTTAGTGTTAATCGCTTAATGGGCTCGAAACCGTTGCGCTTCTGCCTTTGGTTAATCTAAGCATTGAAAAATTGTCAAGTGCCCTAAAGAGGAACGGCGGAAGGTGAACAGATCACTGAGCACTTTCATGCCTTATCTTTGTGCAGATTCATAAAGGTTTATGGGGTAAATGCACTGACAAGAGGATTTGCAGGTAAGAAGCGCTTCAGTCTTTTTACATTGGCGCAATGAAGCGCACATATGGGTCTCCTACAGTTTGCCAACTCACCTTTTCGTTCACATGTCCGCATTCTTCCCTTGTATTTCTTTTGATGCCTAAATTTCACAGAATCACTAACTGTAGATGTTCAATAGGAACCGCAGTAACAATGACTAGTAACTAGATGACAAGAGCAGACACTGCTTGTGGTCACCGGTCGGGTCGCATAAGGGAACTCAAGTGGCACTGACATGATCGTCCTGGAGTTTTGTCCATACTTCAGCAGAAATGAATGCAGGGATACAGTAGCGTGAATGCTCTTCCAAAGAAAAAATATCGGGCCATCAAGTGTCGTCAGAAGGCTAGAGCTGGAAAAGGATTCACGTCAGAACCCTTCGAGCTCGCCGTATACTGTGATCGGAGGCGGGATGTTGTCTATTGTTTCAATGGCTCAGTACTGGTCATCGTCGGACATCCCTGCTCTGCTCTGCTAATGAACGTCCCCTTTGACGTTGGCTACTATGGTAGGCAAGGTCATTCACTGTACACCGCACTGACTGATCGTCTACTCCAGGACACTCAGCGCTTGCAAAATACAAGAGCCTTGCTTGGAGTGGCTTTGTTTGACCCATTTTGGCCGAATTTTATCTGAAATCAACTGGCTTTTGAAATTGATGGGATGCCTACAATGTAATTCAAAATTTCAGTTTAAAGTACCGAAGTAGACGCCATTTGCATTCGAGAAAGTCTCGATGCATACCTACCATATGTCCTTTCTAGAAGGCACAATTATCTGGCTTCTATGATTGCTCCCTGGGAAGAACGTATGATCCCCAAGAATCGCACAAGGGACGCTGACGGATCAAAGAACGGCTTAGATAAGGGTCAATAAGAGATCCAATACCGGCTTAGAGGGGCGTACACATTGAAGGCGGACGGGTTCTCACAACTTTGCACACGTTGCCCGAGGCAGCTTACTGTAGCCAGCTGTACCCAATGGCGCACACATTTGGACAGCTCGTCCAAACACCCCCACCAACCCTTATTCCAGTGCTTCTTTGAAGTTTTGTGTTTCTCTGGATACGCCGATTTTCGTGCCCTCTTCGCCAGCGTTGCACTCCTCTGGACTATCACATCTGTTATTCATCTAAAACTAAATTCCTCAAAATTGCAGTGAACTGTGCCTTCGATTAGAATTGTCTCAGCGAGAAACTACGTTTCGACCTTTCCTCCTTCTCTAAAAAAAAAAGCGTTTGTTCGTTTTCTAGAAAAGAAAAGCTCAAACAAAAACGTGCCGCTACTGTAACGGTTACTTGGAATGCACTTTCCTGTTTAAATCCCATAGACTATTCTGTCGCGAAATGCGTCAAGTGCTGACGTCTTAAGATAAACAGATAAACCGTGGACCAGTTTCTTTATTTGAATTAAATCAGAGTAATCAGAACCTATATCATCGCAGCCAGTTCATCGAATAAATAAATTTTCCAACCCCTTCGCGTGATCCCACCATGACTAGAAAAAAAAACACTTTTAGTGTTAAAGAGCTGTAATTCGAAATGTGATCGGTACGCTCCGAGGCGATTGCTGCCAATGACGTGGACTCTTCCATGAAGCGACCCATGGCTGAAAATGAAAATAGTCAAGAGGAGAAAGCTCAGATTTATACGGGGGGACGATTGATTCTACAGAAGCTTATAGTCTTTGATTGACTATATTTTTGTAATACCCGGCTAGAAAATGGTGTGTTTCTCACGTCTGCATTTGTCCCTTCTTTTTTTGAGTACTTGGTTTTCAGAGACCTGCTCCATGTTTGTTCAAGATTTAAACCCTTAATCAAGCTTAGGCGCTCTGCCAATTCATTCAGCTGCAACGTATACTTCGATTCAGTGCTCTCGGTTGTAGTATTACAGGGTTCCCAAAATCGCCAATTCATGACAATGTATTTGAAGCTTCTCAGCTGAGAATGACAATGGAATCTATATAATCGTTTGCTTATATTATGTGCTACAACGTGTGTCACATTTCAGAATATTACCCATGAGCATGGGCAGGGGCCCAAAGTTTGCTCTCGAAGTCCTTGCATGTTAGACGCAGTTACCCCTCCTCCAGTTCTTCCCAGCCGTTCTTGAGTTTTGCTTTCAAAGACTCCGAATAGGGATCGCGAAACCAAAGGTTTTCTTCCGATCAAGGATCATACTATGGAGTCAAGTGACGTAAGATCTGAACGCTAGATTGTCATCTCTCTGCACATGCTGGTGAAGTTAGACACCGTCGGCAGCATTCTTAGGCGAGCTTGGCTCTGTGAGCTGAAATACAGTCCAGGACAAGAGGCCATTCTGCAGACGGAGTTGTATTAATCTTCGATACGTCATGGTACTTTTGATGTTTCTATCGAGAACACGATCGTTTCATTTGCTGAGGAACGCCTTAACCGTGGAAATTTTTTTCGTCAGGCAGAACAATGAAGAGATGCATAATACACCTCAAGTAAGTCAGCAACCTCTTCCTCATTATCTGACCCTGTACTCTCTGTTGGGATCAGAAATCGAGTGGCAATCCCGCATACGACAGGAATTGCATTGAAGCTTTTGCTTGACAATTCGCCTCTTCGAGAATTTCGCTAAGTACTGCTGCGTTGCCTTCCTTTCTATGGCTCCTCGGGATCACGCAAACGAACATTTTAATGGTCCCATCTTCGAAATACACCAATCTTTTTACCTCTCCCACCTTTGTAATTGCCATCCCTTTGATTAATTCTTCTTCCCTATATTGTTGAATTTTCTTCTTGGAACCACAACGAATTTTACTACGTTCTTCCGTCTCTTGCATACGAATTCTTGCAAGTGGCACTGAACGAGCCTTCACCATTCTGAGGATAATGGGAGTCTCACTTCAGTAACTATGCATTTGCAGGAAAACCTACGTGTGCAACTGATCAAGAGCAAAAGAGTGAAATCATAAATTATTTCTGAAGTTATGTGTGGTTATGAGTTAGAAGTCGATAGTCATGTGATAACATTAAAAATCTTCATAAGTGCTTTTACTCTAACGACACTGCATAGGCTTGAGTAACAGTCCATGCAGTGCCATGGGAAGAGAAACTTCGTCATTTAGGCTCAAAAAAACCAAGACAAATACCGATTCGGCGCTTAGTTCCCTATACTTTTTTGCATCTACTCTAATTTAAGCCCTAATATGGGTAATAGGATAAACACATGATTGTGCCATAGCTACACTGCATCTTAAAGATTCCGCGCTGCAGGTACGGCTCACTAATTTTATTGTATAGGTTCCATATCGTGAAAGTTGCTTCCATCAGGTTATTTTGAATTCAAAAGTTCACAATTCGACAAATTCTTAACTGGAACCCATTTGTCCGTAGCGCTGTGAAGTCGCTGTGATTACTATAACTTCCTCAAGCTCGTTTTTTATCCGATTTTTTATCCGATTACAGTATTCTCTCGGGGAATTAGTACAATTATTAGGCCATGTTAACAGTTTGAAGTAAAGCACTAATTGTCCACGAAGTTATGCTTCTAGATCCCAGTGACAACCTCAACTTGTATTTTTTTTATCGCTTAAGAACCTGTGCCGGATATTGCAGATTTAGTTTGTACAGTGAACGACAAAGCATTTTTTCTCACAAATCAGGTATAGATTCAGGAGAGCGAGAAGTAAGGTCCTTTCGCGTTCACGTGATTTTAGACCTACACTTTTTTATTTGGAGAATTTAATGAAATGAAAAAACGGCGCCATGCGCTCTGTCAGCTGACGCCGGAGCTTTTGTTTGTAACTTGGTTTAGTAAGATGAGAACAAACAATGGTAGTGATCTTATAAAAGGGCACAAATTGTGTGATACCGAAAAGCCAAAGCAACTTTCCCTTTCTAGTTCTGGTTCCTCCTAGATCTTCCCATTCTGCAAACTATGACCAGCTTTTTTCGAATGGCTGTTCGAAAGTTGCACATGAGCTATACAATACGTAAAGCGAAAACCTTCTGGACTTATGGTTAGTCGTATATCGTCGAGTAAGGTTCTGGAAGGTGTTGGCGGCTTTGGGTGTATCAAGGAAGGTGAAAAGTACTCTTGTACAAGTTAGGCTCCGTTCACGTACTGTCCCCATCAACGCGGAATGCCTTCAAGAAAAAAGTGCATCACGCTGCACTTTCCGCGCCGTAGCAGGATCTTTTGACCTTATAGGTTTTCTTCACCTACTTCTATCTACGCCACCTTCTACCGTTACTTCAGTATCAGCGTGCTATATTTGATCACGTTCAGCCACTTCTTCGGCTCCCCTCATGAAAGCTTTCTTCGAGCTTCGTACTTCATTGATTCCCTTATCGAATGATTTTACGGCCTCCTCACCATCAGTACATGCCTATGCGATTGCCAACTCTCTCGACTGGACAGGAACTGTTTGCAATATCCTAGCTGAGGTCTTTGTTGCTGACCCTGTCCATCTAAACTCAAGCTCATTGGATCACCCTCATTTCAGTGAAAAGAAGTTGAAAGCAGGATTTATGCCACTAATATGCACTCGCTACCCTCAAGCGTTATGGGCCTCATCACTGTACGGACAACTTCCCCTTGAGCGTCTTAGAGCACCGTAGGTCGCAAACGATGTTAGTAAGTTCCTTCCATTCCATCGTACTGCTTTGAATCAGGCCTTTACAGCCTTGTCCAGCACAAGCGGTTCGTTCACTCCCTCACTAGTGAAAGTCTCGTACCCTTTCGATTTCATCCTCGAGGCGGTTTACTGGTAGTTCAGCACACTACATAAAACTGAAAAACTTAGTCATCTTCCCCTTCTCCGTAAACTTCTTCTGTCATTTCTGCAGCTTATCCTAGAATTTTTCTCGACTTTCCGCTATCAGATTACGAGTTAGGGACTGGTCTCAGTGGTTCCCAAATGGGTTTTTCCGTTATGACGTTCATTGTTAGCAGAAGAACGGGCATACATGAGATAGGGTGAATCATGCGTTCGCCTTTTCATGAAAACAAGACATGTCTTAATGAGTGAGCAAGTAAAAGTCTCATCACATAAAAAGAACTCTGTCTCCTCTGATGTGCTTTTAATTCTTGATCGTTGTTTCCTTTACTTTGTTGCTGCGTTGGAATGATATGTGCATGTGCCTTTCAGGGAACCATGGAAAGCGGAAAAGAGTAGGTCTCGATTGAAATAGCTCGAGAGAACTAATTTCCATTGGGTCTTAGGGAATCGAAAATCGGGAATCGAATTGGCGATCTGCTTAACTTTTGTCAATCTACGAAAATTGACGTCGCTACAAATGAAGAAAAATAAGAAGAAATCGCCATAACCTCACGGAGAGATGAAGCTGTGACGTATGCTTATACGGCTTATCTTCAGCCATGATTGTCATCCATGGTTGACTCAAAATTTGATGAAAATTACGATGAGAAAAATCGTTCAGCTGCTTTACGTGGTCTACAAGCGCCTCCTCCCATCCTGCTGCAGAATTTCCCTTAGACCATGAAAACCCTACAGAGACCCACCCAACCGTTCATCTTGTCCAACCTGTCCTGTCTCTTCTCATGATATGACTGGCTCATCGAAATTCCACCATTTATGTATTCCGCCGAATAGCGAAGGCAAGTCATTCTGCGCATGCGTAGTTGCGTAGCTTGGCTCGATATTAAGTGAGCTGGTTGAACCTCAAAAGACATTGCTCGAGTGTTCTGTGAATTACACTCACAGACCTTGACGCGGATGCACTGGCTACCCGTGCCTACGACAAGTAAGAAGGTGCGGGAGACTGTGGAAACAGATGAGTGCGAAGTTCCGGATGAGGTGGATGGTTGGTGATTTCTTGAAGTGGTCCGAAGGTCGCTCACACTGCTTCCTGCTGTATTACATGTTCTTCCTTCATGTCATTGTCCATGTTCATGAAACGCCCGGGATAAAAGTACGAAGAGGTCTCCTTGATAGGTGTACTATCGATTTGAGTTTGACCCTCGTCAGTCAAAGCAATTCAGCAAAAGCATTCTTCATGGAATGTGTCTTTGCTTGGCTGATTCGCAACCCTACTTTCTTTCCTGCCTCACTGAGTTCTGCAAACATGGTGCCAGTTTCTGCAACGCGGCTTGGAAGTAGAGTTCACCGCAGAACGGAGATTTGATAAGAATCGTCCATCCACGCTAATACCCCCTAACTCCAACCTCGTGTATGAAAACCCACTGCAGCGCGCCTGTCAACAGCATGGGTGAAATAGTGTCGCCCTGTCTTACATCTTTCCTTAAGGTAAGGAGCTAGTTCGTTGAGCCGCATTGTCGCACTGCAGTGACTGCTACAGTTAGCTAGTGTTCTTATATAGGGAGGCTCCACCCCTTGATCGAACAGTGCTGACAGGACCGCGTTCGTCTCGACACTGTCGAAAGCTTTTTCATAGTCAACAAAGGTAAGGACAAGAAACCTAAGAAATACTCGAAGCGCTTCAGTGCCCATTGCGACAGCTTGGATGAGATGAGGAGCCAAATCTTCTCCAAAATCCGACCTGTTCAGCAAGTCAGGCTTCATCCAACGTTCGCATTGTGAGGGTCGGAACGGTCTTCGTCAACAGCTTGTAAACGACACTCAACAAGCTTATTGGGCGGTATTCGCCAAAGCCACCTCGGTCCACTTTTTTATGAAGGATGAGCACTTGGGAGATTCTCTCTCTTTCTGGTCCACTTTTCCTGAAGGTAGAAGCGCCTGAAGTTTGTGACCACATGCACGGAGTAGGTCGGCGGAGATCTTGTCGGGGCTTTGAGTAGTGCCCATTTTCATGCTTGCAATCGCAACCCTCCCTCCAAAGTAATGATCCGAGGTGCTGTTCATCCAATTGGAACTGGATTCGCACGTGTGTCGCTGATTGGTACAGAGTCTGTGCAACATCCTACATTTCAAATCTTTATGTTGTAAGTCCGTCCTTATTCTTCAAGCATGAAAGCGAAACCCTTGGTCCTGAAGATCCCGTCGGAATGATTTCAGACTAGTTCTGTTCAGGACTGCATCCAGTAGCCTCCTTTCCTTTATAGCTGAATGTCTGACGATGTTTGTTTGCAGCCTTTTAAGATGTGTGGCGATCTGGTCAAGCCTCCAGTCTTTTTGTCCTGAGCACGCTCCACGTCGCATCTGAAATGCAAATGGAGGTATCTATTTGAGGAAGTTCGGTCTGTTCAGCACAAATAAGAAAACTTCGATTCAGTACGACATGGTCTTCAGTGGGTCATCTACGACCTGCCTATCGGGACACAGCGTCATTCAGAACCTTCGCCGTATCTCCGTCGTATGCAAGATGTTTCAAGCTCTTTGCGCGATATTGAGAGATCTTCTCCAGCTTGTGACTGAACCCGACCTTAGCGCGAAGGAGTCGATGATCAGAACCACTGCACAAGGGCAAGGATGGAAATACGGCAACATTAAGTAAGCACCAATAGTTAAGCTTTGTTGTATCGTTTGGAGATTTCCATGTCCAGCGAAGATGTTCCTTGTTCTGAAAAAAAGAATGAACTACAGTATTGGAACAAAGCATCCTGCAAGGGGCCATAAATGGAGATGTACATGACTGCTCCCTTCGAAGCCGAAAGTAGCACATCTTCCACGGAATACAGTGCTTTTAGAGCCATTTAAAATGATCGCTTGAAAACGAAATAAGTTTAACGAAGACTGAGCCATCACTATCGTCAGCACTAGACTGATTTTTCGATTCTTGAAGAAGATTGAAAGGAGATTGTTGGAAGAACTGCTAAAAGAATCTCAAACAAGTGATGATAAAAGGAGTGATGACTTTCTAATCACTTCCACCGCCTTCAAACTTCCGTCCCGAGTCGAATAGAATTCATTGGCGTAGATGGTGACCGAGCCTTCGACTTCGCAACTGAATACTCAGTTCTTTTGCTGCGCCACTAATGTGGGCTCGTGCTTTCATATTAGAAGTTAGCCCTATATATCCTTGTTCGCGATGAACCGTAAATTCTGACCCGTTAATCTCCATCCCATTACGTCTTTTTGTCCGACAAAGGTCAGAAAAGAGTTCTGACTCCTTGCCCGCTACAGTTCCCTCTCCCTTGCAATCGCATCGAATTGTACCATATTTTCATTTCGGCTTTCAACTCAAAACAAAACGCTACAATCGCTGGTTGGGCTTTATATGAATCTGATGGTGTTACGAATCTTCTACTATTAAGAACTCTCATTTATTCCACACATGGTTTCAGTTTTGACGGCTTTTCTGTGTTTCTGTGCATTGTTTCTCTACTAGGCTCTCTTAGTGGCGCACCTTTGTGCATAATAAATAAATAAATAAACGAATAAATAAATAAATATGTTGCCGAACAGTCCTGTCTCGAGAGCACAACTCCTTACTTACCACTGTATTCTGCAATGATTTCTCTCTAGGGAACGGGCTATTACGATACTACCTGGGTCAACATAGCAAAGTAACATCGTGGTCTCTCGATGGAATTTGATCCAGTACAGCAAAGTGCGATACGGTGCTCTCCGCTTCTTTATGCGGTGCTCGCTCTACGTTGTCTGGGCATCTTTGTGCGGCGTTCGTTCTATCACAATATGATGTGCCTTTGGAGCTTCATTTCTCAATGATCCAGAAAAGAAAGCCGTATAATTCCATATCGGAAGACGTCCTTACAAGTGGCATATTGACATGTGACAGCTTACAAAAATCAGAGTTCGTTCTGAGCAGTGATAAGATTGGAATCCTGGTTTCTTTTTGCGAGTTATAAGTCATAGACGCTTTGTTCAAAATGTGAACTTGCGATTTGTAAATTGTTGTCTTTCATCACGCTTTTGCCCTGATATTATACTCCTTAGGTCAATCGTGCTTCGAGATGACACAGCAAAAAAGCCGAGCTTTTATACTAAGCGTTTGCGTGCTGATGGTCATCACTGGCTCGCTTAACACAATATGTGCAAAGTGGGCTGACAAACTCGAAGCAATGGGCCAAGAATTTCACCACCCATTTCTCCAGGTATGATTTTTGTCGAAAACAGCGCTAGATTGGTCGCACTTCATGAGTCTCGCTATTGCAAAAATCAAAAGTGCATGCAAGTTTGGGTTCAACCAGTGATCATCCCCGACGGTCAATTTTGCTTGGAAGTGTACAAAATTATAGGAAATGAAAAAGCTAAGGGACCGAAAACGAGCACCAAGGCTGTTCAACGATAAATAGTGCGCGTACCCATGTGGGAGTCTCGTGAACGGCATCCGTTTATACAATTCCCCCGGGACAACTTATTTCTTGGTCGGTTTTGAAAATTGTGTTATGATAACAAGGTAAGAGAGCACGTGCAGCTTCCATTCAGGCGGTTTACAAGAGCCCAAGAAGGAAAAGACATTCACTTGGAAATACTCAGTTCAATCCTTTCATCTACTTATGTAGATTCAGCTGGAAAATACTATGTTTTCAGGCAACATGCATGTTCATTGGCGAATTCCTGTGTATGGGCGCTTTCCTCATCATGTTCGCCTATAAGAGATATCGCTGGAATAAGGATAAAGAAAACGGTAATTCAGACGGTTTTTCCCCAACAAATCTCCTTTCACTTTCAATCCTTCTGTCAGGTTCAGTTATCATCAGAGATGAATCACGCATATAATTCCTCGAGCTAGTCACATGGTGTGTTAATTGAAAAACAACCTAAGAACCCTCAAAAATTTAATACAAGAAGTTGCTTACGTCCGATTTCGCGTCCACAAGCAAAATGTCTGCAAATCTGAAAAACTTGTTGATCTATGTTTGACGCTGACTTTCATGGATACTAGTGCAACTACAGTGCGTGTCAATTGCTTATGCCACTCCCACATTTTCCTGTTATCTCGGTTCCTACCCACTTCTGTCACATGTGACATACTGCACTACAATGGACTGGTCAGAGACTCACATATAGAAGACATACACCTGTTCAGAGAAACAGCTTCATTTTTACAGTTCATTTTAATAAATGTGCCGC
>UZAF01019343.1:8832-24770 GCA_900617895.1 Haemonchus placei | reverse complement strand
AAGAAATTTCATCAAGGGCTGAACGTGGCACGTTGGCCTGAAGAGTTTCCCCCTTGTTTGGTACTGACAGCCTTCACTTTTTGGATCGATGAGTGGTCGGTTAATTTGCTCTAACATGATCATATCTGACAGTAAAATATGCTATAATTCCGAATTGCTACCTATCGAAGACGTCGGAATTGCTATAACGAACTGATCAGTTCCCCAGAGTGTAGGGTATGTTGGTAAAAAGTTTGTTGTCCTGAATGAACCATGACATGTTCGAGAATGAATCGATTTGGGTCTTTTTTATATCTCACCGACCATGGCGAGATCGCAACTTCCAATATTCAAGGGCGATGAACCCTGCGATTATTGAAAATTTGAAACCGCCTCCGAAACTTCGAAACCTACCAGGGTGGCCGATTTCGTATACAGGGACCGTGTGAGGCAGGACTATTAATTCAGACTCTTTCTACAGTACTCGAAGACTGTACGCAACTACCGTAACCTTGTGATCTGAAGAGGACATTCGATGCTGAGGCTTAGCAATAGAAATAGAATTCAAAGGTTTCGGGAAACGTTCTTTAGAACATGAGAGAATAAAGCTCAAAAACAGCGTGACTTTGACTTTGAAGTTTTCGAGATGGTTCAACTCGAAAACCCTCTCGTCAATTTTTGCCTCCTGAACATAAGATTAATGACCCCTCGAAACCACAACTGAAGAGTCGTTTTTCCGAAAAACCAGAACTGGTCGCGATGTCTGTGATGGACCTTCTATCTGCTCCGCGTTTCCTGTAACTGACAAATGGAATGATAAATGACAGTGTCTTTCATTTTGGTGACTCCTGGTGCTTGAAAAACTGGCATAGGTAAACCATTGATGAATAGAAGGTTCACAGTAGACAGTTAACTTTACTACTCCCTAGAAATCGCCAACAGAAGAGATGAGAGTGAGCTTCTGTTTTTTTGAAGTCTCACAGTCTCAGCGTCGTGTACGAGTTTTTCGACAGCAGTCAGACTTCGTGAAAATCGAAATGTTGAAAAGCCACTTGAGATTCTACCACTTGTAGAAGTTTAAGGGCTACCTCAGAAGTTTTGACCCCTCAAACAACTCTGTCCAACCTGTCCTAGCTGCCTGCAGCTGTCTTCTGTTCTAACTTTTAAAACGTAATGTTAATACTATAGCCCATACACCCCCTATCGTAACCACTAGGTTACGCTTAGAGCACCCATGCATCCTCTCTCCCATGTCCGAAGTTTTGTTTGCCGTTCGAGAATTGTAGCAAATCATTGGCGATTAAAGACTATCGTTTTTGGAGAAATTTTTAAATTTTGGTTTTTTTTTAGATTTTTTTCGAAGATTTGCCACAAAAATGAAGGTCCGATTATTTCTGGTCCACTTTGCAGACCGAAAGCAACAGAAATCTCATTGGAACTCCACCAAACCAATTTTTTGTAATAATTGAGCAGTAATATTGATGAAAACACCACCGCCGCGGGCTGTGAAGCTGTGCAAATAGCGTCCGCTGATTTTGGCTTTGGAAGGAGCTCACCCAAATGCCATTTCATCGTGTTCAAGCACCTCGAAAAACTACTTCAACTGACTGGTAGCTTTTCTAAAAGTAGTTCTCGCTAGAATGAGTGCATGTGGTACTTTTGATGGAAACAAACTCGTCCAAATGTTGTAATACTCTTCTGGTTCTGACATTAAATGCTAAAAAGCTTAATAGTCAATCTGAGCCGTCACGACCACCTGTGTCATACTCAATTCCATTCCAAAAATATCCTAAACGAGTAACTAATCAATAATAACAGATAGATGCTTCTGTATTGAACTCCCTAGGTAGCAGGTAAACCACCGGCAGGTGAGCTGTCAAGGTGGAAATCACCTTTTTGCCGTGCCTTCTCTAAGATCTTGTTTATTAGACAACACTTCATGTGGTTATGGCAGGGATATTGATTGTTTACGGTGAAAAATAAATATAAATCAGGAGTACAGAGGTGTTTTGGGTTGGATGACCTATAGAGCACGTTACAAATAAACGGTGTAAGATTATAAGGAAACAGAGGACCGGATAGTAGTGATGTATGGGAATTTCGAGTGGAAATTCTCATTCGAGAGGAAGGGCCCAAAAAATAAGTTGGAGTACTGTAGAAAGGTACTGTAAACTGTACGAATTTTCCAGAAAAAAAAAACTGAGTTTTTGAGGTGAGCATATAAAAGCAGGAAGAGGTTCGAAAAATCCCCAGAGTCGTTATTTTGACCACCGGGCGTATGGATATGGGAACACTTTCTCCTACAGCGTCCCTCACCTAACATTGAAATCTCAACGACGTCAATGGAATCTGCTCGGTTACCGTAATATTTCTACAGCAAGCGTAAGATTACCGTATGCAATTGAGAGGTGATAAAAAATGGTAATAAAAGATACGAGTCGGACAGGAAGCTGTTGTTATTCTAGGTGAGAAATCTGGCAAAGCCACCGCGGATTGCGATCAGCGGCCCTGCGTCAACGGGGAGGAGCCAATCCGGCGCTTTTACAATGCCCTCTTGTCCAATCTGACGGCACATCAATTAGCGACTGCTCGAAGCCTAGCAAAAGATCTCGTATGCTCCAGGGGGAATGTGTCAACAGTAGTAACGAGATGTAATAATAGTATTTTGGACATAAATTTACCGTAATTCAGTAATTCAAGGCTTACGGTACAGGAACGCCATCATAATCAAGAATTCCCATCATATTCTCCGCTCTCATTTAAGATAAAGGAGAGCTGCATTTCCGGAACGAGCCATGCCCGCGACTTCGGTTACAAAATGCGGCGACGATTGGATGGTTTGATTGATTTCTTCTGTTGAACACTGACTTCCGAACCCATTCGAAGTCCATACTTGCAGTCTTATCTGCTTAGATGACGACGGGCTCGAAGAAGCGCATCGAGGCAATGCCAACGGCTGGCACCCCTCGTGAAAAAACTCCCGGCTGAATCAACCCAGTGGCTTTTTACAGGTTTCTATTTTTCTGATGTGGGACTTTTTTCGAAGTTCAGATCGAATGCTGAGATACCAGCTTCATCCTCGAGCCAGTGTAAACGTGATAGTCGTTCACAGCGTCGAGAGTACGTCGAATTCATGGCGTATGCAAAAAGATTGATTAACGTTCATGGTTTCACACATACGCTAGCACTCTCCTCAGAATCCAGGAACCCTATGACTAATTTGTACAAATGGAAGAATTGATAGATGATAACGACTTCGTCGAATAGGCACTGGAAATCCCTACATTTTCGTTCAATGATGCCAACCAAATTTCGAGATCCAAGCGTTCATACTTCCGAGATTCTTAAGCGAATGAACGTTCCGAGACCTACAGGATAGAATTACGAGGCTGTCAATTTGCAAGCCAAATCCACGAGGCCTCCGATATGATTCGAACCAGCGCCCTACTTCACGCCCACAGGGCTTATCAACTTCAGCACCGAAATGGCATGCATTTCTTTTTGGTTCTCGATGACATACATACTTAGTGCAACTAATCAATACTCACCCCTAAAAGCTATACTCGGTTAAGAATAGGCAGAAACTTCTTGAATGACCCAGTCTTCTAGTCACCCCCTAAGTACACCGCATTGCGTCAAGGTTGATCCCAGAAATAATACCACTCTGACATCAGCTACATGGCGCAGCCTATAAGAAGCAGAGCACCCGCAGGTACTCTGTTTCTTATAGGTCACGCCATGCAGCCGATATCAGGGAAATATTACTGCAGAGACCAACCTTGACGGATTTTTGTACCACAGCCTATGAAGCAGAGAACTCCCAGGTATTTGTTTCTTATAGCTCGCGCCATGCATTCATAACGACAGCTAAAGTGATATGGTGTTGAATCAACGTATGAATTGACATCAGCGTTCACCTAGGTAGATTTTTTAACCGAGCTACCTACCGATGTTGATCCATTAAGGAGAATTCCGTGGCTTACAGTACTTGGTATATATTTAGAATATTAGAGCAGCAGAACGTATTAGCAGGGGACAAGCAATTAACAGAGGAAAACAACGTGAAAAATAGCACCGGCAAGTCTCAAAGACTGCATTCAGATGGAAATGACAAAGCTGTCAAGTGGCTGAATTGCCCTCATCTTCTTTCACAAAAACGGAACAGCTGATAGTATGTGACAGACTTCAAAGGAATTCTTCGGGCAGAGGTGATCATGGTGGCAGATGTGGAAAAAAAACGACGGCCACGAACTTTCTCGGGACACATTTCATGTCTCCATTGCATCGCCGAGGCGAATAACGGAGGAATCCGACGAACAGTCCTCCACGATCACAAAGATCCTACAGTCATGTACGGCTCGTCTTGGATACCCAGTATATTTCATACTGATTCATTTACCGTATTCTTTTCTACTGTTTACCTCGGGCTGTGCAGGCATTGAGAGGAGACCAAAGTCGATAGCTCACGCTAATCAATGAGAGAATAGAAGGAAGAAAAAAAGGTATAAAGAAAAAGATGAAGAAGAAGAAGAGGAAAAGAAGTAGAAGAAGAAGGGAACTTGTTGCACAAAGTGATTGAACGGATTCTTAAGCTGAAAAAATAGGCTGGTTCTGGATCGAGATCTGATGAGGTGGAACATTCTATGAATCCACAACTCTTCATCCGCTAAAGCTACGAGCGGTTTTCTGAGCTCCACGTTAGATCTCAATTAGCCAGTTCTGGTTACAGATCACTTAGATTTTTCGTAATTTCCTAAATTTCAAAGCTAAGTACGTAAACCGAGCTAGAAATTCGATGTTAAAATAAATGACGGTTTTGTCTGCACACCCCACTTTTTTGCTTGGCAGCGTATTCCGTCGCCGGCAGCTTACGCTCAACCCCTAAGTGCTACACTGAATTGAGGCTAAGGAAAAAATTTGATGTTTAGACACTTCAAAAAAGTGAAGAAATATTTCTTGACTGAACATTTTACTTAGACGTCAATACGCCATAGGTTCCTACAAGAAACATAAGAAATGTCGCACAAGTAATGCGCTGGAGTAGTCATGTGCTCTGACCATCTTCTGCCTTGAGCGGAACGATCACCAGCTCTGACGTGGTGCTCGTGGGAATTGCACGTTTGAATCCACCACATCAATCATCTCAGCATCGCCTCCGACAACGCCGGAACAATCGACTCGATATTATTTTTTGCCCACGAGTCTGGGATATACAATTGATAGGTCTTTGATAGACGAGAGAGGGACAGAACAATAAACAGGCAAGGACTAGTCGTTAAATAAAGGTTCTCTATTGGAAGGCGTCAATAGGTTCGAACTGCTTACACCACTTCTTGGCCCCTCTGGTAACATACTTTCTGGTTGTATTTGAAAAAGGCTGGACACTAACAGCCTACGCTTCATCAGCAACTGAAAGCCTACAACAATCTGACCTAAAGTCGTCCGTAACATCCGATTTAATGAAATACCTGAGTATTAACTATTAGTGCGTTTATACTTACGTATCTGTCGTGCGCCCCAACCGTTCGGCCTCTTGATTCACTGAATCGAGTAATACGTGACATTCGGATTCATGGAACTTCCCTGGAAACCGCCTTATTCACAGCCACCCTCATGCCACAACCTTGCTGGTAGTTTGACAGAAGCATTTCTGTGCAAGCACCTTTCTACACACTCAATTGATATAAAAAAGTATTTAGAAATCTTCATGGACTATATACACTCTATCAGACCACATACTAAGCGATTAAATGTCAGTAGGAACACTTGTAACAACAATGTTCGTATGAAATCAATAATCGATTAGATTGAAATACAAGAGTGGGACAATGCAAAACAAGGATCAAACACTCGTAAAGGCATAAATATATATGTATGTATATAATAAATTCGCTTTGTGTTCAAAACATAACAATCGCAATATATGGCAATCATCTGAACAATGTTAGAGATAAAGACTACGGAAACGTAATGAGAAAACGATCAATGGCAACACACTTTAAACGCCTGCCTTAATAGGAATCGAAAGTGACGAATCGTTCTACCTTTGCAGCTATAAAACTCTATGGACATTTTTGAAAAGCCCCTACTGACCCACTCATTTTGTTATCTACACCCACGCTGGTAAACCTACATCGACTGGTTAGCTTCGGATGGGAAGGGGAACGTCATGCCAATCAATCGATAGCAATCAAATCGTCCTTTCTACCTTCTTTTCTAGTAATTCGATAAAACACGAGAACAAAAGTTACACAGGGCCATATAGTTTTGCCATCATCGCTGGTAGAAGCAGCTGACTGCTGCTGCTTGATTTCGCTGGTACACAGCCGATATTTATCGATTGCAGCTGGCGTGAGCTACGCCAAGTCTAGCCTTCACACAGGCAATGGCAGCAAGGTCCATGAGTGTAGAAGTAGCCATACGTTTGCGACAACCCCCGAGCAAAATCAATACTCATTCCTCAACATGCTCGATGGGACAAACAAGGACCACAAAATCAGCTCTAGTACATAGACTGGCACTCGAAGCTACAGTACAGAAAGAACTTCCAGACACGACCTTCTATACTTACATGGCGAATTGTTAGTATAATTTACTGGGACGACGATTTGAGCGACTTGACCTTAACTCAAAACAATTACAAAAAAACTTGTAATTAGGCCTTTGAATTGCACGGATCGCTTTTAAATTCGAAAAAAAANAAAAAAAATCCGATCTGGTTGCACATATCAGGGGGAAAGTCATAGAAATCTGTTCCAATCACAAATTTACAAGCTAATCCTTCTAAGACTTTTCTAGAAAAGTACTAGATACTCTATTTGAAGTGAGGTAATTCGACTAACTTCTGCTACGAAGCATAAATTGTTACCAAGAAGTTCCACACTACAAATAAGATGACCCAGCATCACTGAAAATCCACTGAAGGTACAGAAGCAACAAATTCGTTTAACGAGGTTCTCTACCACTATCGAACAGGCATGAAAGCATCTAAGTTATTGAGGAACAAGCCCGCCGTTTACCATTTCATCTTCTTCGTAATGCTACAAAAAATCCACAGAACCCGTTATTTCGTTGCAAAGAATTAGTTACAAAAAAGTAAAGCGCCATGAAACATGCCTCCAAAATGAGGAAATATGTCGAATCCACGACTACTATCAATTCGAGGTTTCCAGACGAAATGAGGCGCTGCTTTCTGTATGGATGCTAATGCAACTCCGTGAAGTATAGCAGGTCTTGTGGAATGATTCCAGCGTGAGCAATATTGTTCCTTCGGACCACATTTGCTGCCAAACCTTTCAAGGTAATGTACTTTCCTGGAATGCATTCATTGCGAATAGGCAATAAACTGGGAGAAAAAGCAAACACGCAGCATTTCTACACGCAGAAAAACCTCTGAAGCTAATGCAGCCATTATCAAAGGTAGGTTTACGGAATACTTCTCAACCATCTCATTGCACAGAATTTACTCTGAGAGATCCAATTGAAAGACACCCTCAGTATTGATACATCTACTGCGACTTACTACTAAACCTATGCCCGCGTTACAAAACCTCCATGTTGTATTGCAAAAACGCCACAGGACTCTTCACATCAGCGATCTACCTTCTGTGAACTACTGAAGTATACTCAAGGATTACTAAACCTTCTTTGTCAGAAACATTAAGAGCTGAGTTACTTATCCTTCACTAAGCCTGTAGCGTAGAAGAAACAAGGCCGGAAATGGACTCCTTACCAGCACATTAAGCACAGGAAAAAACTGTAATATATGGGGAGAGAGAAAGGTGGAAAACTCACCAATCCGCAGTGGATGGAAAAATGGTTGCAATGGCTCAGCTCGTTTTGCAATAATATCAATACAAGTATCACCATTCGCGTCACGTGCCAGAGCATACGCACCGTAATCCAGAAGCAGTCGAATGATGCTCATCCTTAAGCAACGTACTGTCAGAGGATGACGATCAACCAGATGTTCATACGTCGTTCAAAATTTATGATTCAACTGAGTTCGAGGGTGCAAGGGAAAAAAAAGAAAAAGACGTCAAAAAGCCAAAAAAAGTTGTTAGGAAATTCGAACACCCCGAGTTAGCATCTGAACATCTGCTAGATAACGAAATTATTCGTCTAAAAGCATGTGGAATTTCAACGAGAGAAGGAACACCTTCTATATAACGAAATTATTCTAGTTTTAAGGCCATAAAACGATATGAATATGTGAACCAGTGTGCTGTGCCCATTTTTTGAACGACATTAAAGGAAATTCTGGTACTGCTAGCGAAATTTTAAGAAATATACCTAGAAGGGTCAGCAATGTACGAGTGAACATATTTAAGAAATACGGGGATTTCTCTTTGAATCGTACCCATTAAACACTACAATGACCCAATCCTATAAAGATGCATCATGAAAGGTCATGGAGTGGACCGAAAGTGTTGCAAAAAAACTTTCGCAAACTGAGTACTGAGCGCTAGGGGTGAAATTGCCCAAAGCATAGGTCTACAGGAGGATCAAATATTAACAAAAGTATATCTTTCCCACTACATCATCTCAATCCTTTTCAACATTATGTCAAAAATTTGTGACTCTTAGTTGAGCGTGAGAGCTTACGAATTCGATTACCGATAGAATACCTAGAACTAGGCAAAAACAAAAATATAAAAAAATAAAAAAAGAATCGTATAATCCGTAATAGGATAGCAGTAAGTAGGAGCGAATACTTATTTGAGGAAAAAGATAAAGAAAAAAAGACTGACAAACCTGGGATGGATATTTTTTACCACAACATGCAACGCGGTATCGCCATCTGCATCCTTTGAGTTCACGCAAACGCCTGCTCCTAATAAGCGATCGACGACGAAATGTGATGGTATACTGTAAAAACATGAAAATCTCCTCCAGTTTTTCATAAAGTCATTCGAGTCGCAATAACATACCCTTCGTACTCGGCAAAATCGTTCTCCTTGACAGCAAGATGAAGCAAGGGGATTTTAAGTTCGTGGCATACTTTCACCAACCGTTTTACATCAATCTGTAAAGAACACCTCCGAAATATGTGGAAATCAAAGGTAAAATGAATTTACCTTTTCACCAGTCATTTCATCAAATTCTGAGTCATTAGGCACTCAATGAAACCAACCTTAATATCATCAACAGCTTCACAAATATCAATGATGTAGTGCTCATCGTCATCGTTATGCATCGGTAATGACAACCTGTTCATCTGAAAAGATTTCATATGAAACGGTTTTAGCAAGCCAGAATCTTTGGGTTTCAGAGGATTTCAAAAAATGGTTTGTTACATGCATAACATCTAGGCATAAACAAATTCAGGTATGAGGTAATCGGGGTTCATTATGTCCAGTAAGGGAAAATAGAAGACTGCGCAGGGAAAACCCCTGAGCATTTTTTGAAGGAAAAGGATGCAAAACGGCAATAATTGCCTCAGTTGAAAACAGGTTCATTTTGAAGCCGAATGTTTAAATATCCTGGAAATGGCATCCACCGATTAGGAATTTGAGAGGATAGACCACAATGAGGAGAGAAAGAAACCAAAACAGTTCACTCACCAAAGATAAAAGCTGCAATCCAAGTAGTACAACACGTTTCTTTTCATCATCACAACTATGGATATGATCCTCTCCACAGTTGCATAAATCCGAAAGCGGACGCTCACCCCAATCAGCAAGCTGAAACAAACAAACACGATGCCGTCATGCGCACGTAAACAAACAATGAATTATAAATGGAAGGCAACTGAAAACAGCTTACCCTCTCCAATTCGTAACAGACGCGATCAAAGACAAAAGCGATAATCTCTTGCTTTGGTGGCGCATTTCGTCGTCCTGCATTGTCCATATGAACTACGCGATCGTTTAGGGTGTGCAAGAAAGTCTCCAGAAAAGCTTGGAACATGGTTTGAGTTGACAGGTGAAGAGGCGTGAGATGTCTACAAGGTGGTTCAATCTTTAGAACAAAATCTCCATAAAGTTTAACAAAAACTTCACCATTAATACTCTAACCAGCTATTTATCGCGCGAAAAGTAAAGGAAAAATTCAGTAGGTTTTTTTTAAACCGCAGGAAATGCGAAATAGTCATTCGGCAGCTTATAGAAGAAAAAAGCAGGCGGCTAGTACAGAGGATGCCCTAGTATTGATAGAAAAAAAGTTTGTTGCGAGGAAGGTAAACTATTGATGGCTTCAAATTTCTCTTAGAAACGATAATCCAGACAGGAAACGATAAGGATGCCTCCTAGAAATCGCTACAGAACAATAATATACTCGAGTATTCGAATCCTCGAACCGGCTGCGCTCTAATAATTATTAGCGTTTATTGACCAAGTAAAAGAAAGTGGCTTTCTATACGAATAAGAAGTAAACAACCTACGTTTGCTGCAAGACTAACGCGTGGCTCCACAATTCGTAACACTTGTCGAAATACCCAAGATCACTGAAAACGGCACCTCTGAATCGAAGGTAATAGTGAACGTCAGCATGAGCTCCACCAAGGATACGTTCACGGATCAGCAACGCCTAAATAAGAAAAATATTGATCGAAAAAAGAGTTCTGGATTAATATCGCCCAGAAACCAGCATGATGTTTCTTTATTGAGGACCAGTTCACAAGAATTTCAAAAGTACCCTTTTGAGTTGAAAAGAGGAAGTGAAGGTCGAGAATAATGCACCGGTAGCGAAAAAGCGAGAAAATCCGAGAATTTCGCGAAATGTAGGGCCTCTTGAAAGTAGTGAAAATAGCAAATTGTAAGGGACTACCATGATGGAAACGGCATAAAGGGATGTTTAGGCGGGTTTCATGAAGAGCTCCATGTTGCATGAAGAGCTAGCTACATTAGGGCAAAATGAAGATCACCATCTCACTTTGAACGATTCTACTACTTCGGACGTTGAGCTCCTTCTCAACCTTCTACAGTCGCAACAAACGCCACAACGGTTTAGCAAAGGCCTCTTACTTCTCTCGAAAACACTAATAGGGTGTTTCTTACCACCAGATATTATTCAAATCTAAGAAGACACAACCGACATGACCGAATGAATGAGGCAGCCAAGCAAAACAAATGACAAATTATGTGAAATGGAAGGAGCGCCGAACCCACGAACTCTATCAACGACAACGCTAAACATTAACATTCTGGTGTACTGACATCGCGTGAGTCACGCCATTTGTGACGAGTTTGTTGCAGGCGACAACTGCAAGCGTGTAATACATTTGTGCGCATTGTTGAGCACAGACAAAGCATGCTAACGATGGTTACGACTACAAATGGAAAAAAGCATTTCGTTGTCCAGCTTCTGCAAGTGGTTACGAGGTGACGCTTTGCCCGATTCGAAGTCTATTCGACAGCTCTCCAAATCAGCATGAATCCGCACAGGCCTCAAACTACGTTTCAGACAAAACTTTCAAAAACCTTTAAAAATCAAGATAATCAAGTGTGTGTCTGTATGTTTTCCTGAGCCATCCACAGTTCCAAAAATAATGTGCGTCGCTGACCTTTGAACAACTGGAATTAATGGAGATCGTCTTGGATATTCGCCAATCTCATCTTCCTGACCTTCTTGAATTATTACGCTCAGATACCTCTCGAGCGTTAAGTGTCTCTATTCTCAAGTCGAGGTCGCTCGTCGTCCTTAGAATGAACAAGGGCGGCCACGATCACAGCGGCGCCGGCAATTAGGCGCCAATGAGGTGTTTCCGCTCAATTTCGCGCCACTTATTAGGGTGAACTCTTCTTCACATAGCGGCCGGTTTCTGAGAAAGAAAAAGAATCTTTGGAAGGGGACCTACAACAAGGAACTATCAAAGAGATGTCCTGTACGGTTAGTCCCAACTATTGGCTGCCAGTTATGAGCCTGGCAAAAAAAATGAAATCATTCAAACTTTCCGAGTAATCGAAAAGAACACTGTCACATGCTGATGTACCTCAACCTTACCATAAAACAGATGAAAAATAGTTGTTCGAGGGGTAAAAATAGATGTTAATTAGTGTTGGAACTCACATTATGAAAAATGTTTTGTGCAAAATCTTTGCTCGAAAACGCTTAAGAAAAACCTATACTTATATCCTATTTAATCACACGAGATATTTCAGACAGATAAGAAATAATTCCACGAAAAAGGAAAACCTCCAAGCAATGAAACTGTCTTTAAGACTGGCCTGCATACGAATAGCATCAGGATTGTCTTCAATGGCCTGCACATCCTCTGGTGTTTGGATTTCCTTCAGCCCTTCGTAGACGTCCGGAACTACGAAACTGTCAGCCACTTCTTGCACCTAAATAGGGGACAAGCTTTCACAATGCTTGTTCTGTCTTCTTCTTTTTCTTCTCCCTACGTTAATCCCGCGGGCCCGCTAGAATATCGACTGAGTATAGTAATACTCAGCCAAATGTGGATACTCACCCAAGGTTCCTTATGTGTAGGTGTCACGGGATGATAGCTCTACCCTAAATCTCTACCCCCATAGAAAGTTTCAAAACTTGGAATTCTAAACATGCAGAAGCATATTAATTCCTGGTAACAATGACGTCACAATTTCGACCCGGGTTCAAAAAAATAGCATTAGGGATAGGGTTAATCAAAAAAGGGATAGGGTTAATGAAAAACGAGATCACAACTGACGTGTTGTCTCTCCTCATCTGTTAGCGGCACCTTGAGGGCATCATTCCATGCCTCAATCGCTCCTACCATATCCATCTTTTTGTCGACTCTTGTGCAACCCAACAGTTTCAAAGCATCGCGGCGTTTCTCACTTGATTCGCAATGTTCTAACAGCATCGGTAGAATCTAGAAGACATATCCATTGGAGGGTGACCATGGCGAGCGAAAGCGAAAAAAAGCGAAAAAAAAAACAGTGATATCATGCAACACCCACCCAATCTGCGCCAATCATGACAGCACACATGAGCGGACATACTCCAAACTCATCTGGTACGAGACGAGCACCAGCCTCGAGAAGCAAAGCGCATACATCAGCATTTTCTCCTTCTACTGCATCGTGCATTGCCGTATTTCCTGGAAGACTCATACTATTCGAACCAAAACAACGTCAGACACAGGTTTTACGATGACGCAAAATTACATATCATCAGAGGGTACGCACAAGCGAGATGGCAACGACAGATTAAAGTTACAGTGGAATGCATGACATTATTGACTCCCCATCTTTCTCCTCTCTCATGTAAGGGAAGTAAGCTATATTAGTAAGCGGATGTCCCAAAAGCGAAAACTGTTGACGTACACGGAATCAAGCTATCAAGATTTTAATTTTTTTGTACAAAACTTATTCTTTTGGCTGCCTTAAATCAAGTATGGAACCCAATACACGTATACAACTAGGCTTTGCACTGCGTAACGATATCATGCCTATCATTCAGACCCAATGAATGTCATGCTCAATTTAACGACAACAATTCAAATGATGGATAATTCACACTGGTGAATCACAGCTTTACGTTTCATTTTTTAGTTGCAGCCTCTGCATTTCGCTGCCTGCGGTAAATTATGGACATATGCCATTTTGAAGAATTAATCTAAGCAGGCACAAATGGATTGTATTAAACGCATTGTGTTAAACGCCCATTCGCGCTCGGTTTTGTACCTTAGAGCAGTGCCAAAGCTCGATTACTCGGAATTTACTCCTATTAACTGTCATTACTCTCGTCTGTGAAGAACAAAAAGAATCATCTTGAACAAAAGCTCAGCAAGCAGTTAATACCCAGAGGCTGAGTAATGTACAAAAAAAAAACAAATAAGATTCAAGAGGAAGTGCAACAAAGCTGTCTTCAGGATGACATAACTTGAAATCGACAACAGACCTTTTTTGCTGCTACGATTCACATCAGCCCCACAACTGATAAGATACCTGACCACTTCGACCTAGAATGTTCAGCGTTGAACTAATTGAAATGATTTGCTAGCTATAATCTGAAGTCATAACTTTACAAACTTACCTTCTGACGGTACGCGGCAATCATTAAAGAAGTATGACCATGTTGATTGGCTACCTCGATATCAGCTCCGTGTTCAACGAGATATTTCACTAAAGCAAGACATTTAACATCTGGCTCAGGTCAGAAATCTCACACTAATCCTTTTCCTACAGTTCTCGCTGAAAGGGAAGAGCGGCGTGAAAGGGAAAAAACAACGCCAGAACGAAATATACCATTCCATAAAAAGCTTTCAAATAGAAAGTGATATAGAACAAATAAGCTAAGGACGCGTGTGCTTGTGAACATATCTTCCTTCCATCTATACCTTTAATAAGTGTTCACCAATCATTGATGTAAGTTCTAAGTCCAATTTCAACTCTAGTTCTACACATTTCCGCGCCTCGTCTATATTTCCGAATAGCCTCTTCAGAAAACTCTTCTGTTCTAGCGGCAATCTCGTCAACCGCTCATTTTTCACATACATTCCGTCACACTCCGATAAGATCAAAATAGACCTGTGCGCTTTGTAGACGACCACCAATGCGGGCCGCTATATATTACCACAGCTAGGGACTGACCAGCTCGAACGCTCGGGAAAATTCAAGTCTGATGGCGTATCCACAAAAAAACCAGACCCTACGCAGGGACTGAGGGAGCTGAAAGTCAGTGAGGTCAGAGAACAGGAAGAAGAAAGCGTTGGATTTTTGATAGTCCAACATGGTCTACAAGCCTTTTTGAGCGTTTTTTTAACTTCTTGATTTATACATGGGAAAAGCTGGGAATCATTGATTGCAGGGATATAATCATGCAGTGTAATAGCGCGTGAAGTAAGCTTTAACCAGCTGCTGTATAATGACATATGCGATGCTTGTTTAGCACCTTGAAACAGAATCATATGCGTTGCGTTATAAAGTCACATATTCTAATAGCCACAAAACATCGCGTTACATACCTCTGAAGGGGTAAAGAACCATGAAATCAGCAAGGAATTCTCAAGAGGTAATTTGCTTGATAGAGACATATATCCCCAGTGACGATGAGGCGTAAACAACAAACTGTATGGAAAAGAATCTTCGATTTATTATTAGACGTTTTATAAGAATAGTCTCTTTTATAAATAATTTCATGAACTTCAACATGAAAATTCGAGTACCTGGGCAAGTTGAAAAGAACGAAAAATCGGACTGTAATAACTCAAAATTATCGCACACTTTAATCGCCTCTTCGATACGTTAAAATCCTTTTCCCAACATCCGAACTTTTCCCGATAAAGGATACAAAGGGCGCAAAATTGATGAGTGGTGAATAATGGGTACGCGCGGCTAGAACAGATTTCGATATTAACGGTTCGATTCGTCAAAAAAGTCTATTGACAAATCTCTTTTCTCTATATTAATTGACTTTGTGCAGGTAAACGATGGAAGCAGAAAACCCTACCTATATCCAGGTGTCCGTCATAACAAGCTCCTCGAAGAGGTGTACTACTCGTGTTTGTTGTTTGATTTATATTGGCACCGGCTTCTTCGACAAGAAGACGCACGACCTGAATGGGTTGGTAGATCAGATAGTCTGATCAAGCGGTAGACCCTCTTCAGTACCCAAATAAAAAGTCTTCGTTCTAAACTGACCTCAAACTTGCCCGCTGCTGAAGCGGCCCATAAAGCTGGAGCGCCATCTGCAAAGAATTACATGGAATCTACTGACAGTCATTCAGCAGAGAAATCTCGAAGATGCTCTTCGATATAACAAATGAATATCTTGCCATTAGTCATGTGACTTCACAGAATCAAGGTACGAACCGAGGTGGTGCTATTGCAAAAAAAAGTGAAATTTCGGGAAACAAAGGACAAAGAAATGGAAAGTTATACTCAATTGGTAATCAATTGATAAGTGTTGTGTTTGCCCAAAACTTTGGTGGTTCTTCTCAGAGAGTTCAATTCTCACAACAAAAATAATGATAATTAGTAAGGGTTTAATCAATAATATCAAAATATTCTTCGACATTTGATAAAAAAAAA
>UZAF01019341.1:10329-24785 GCA_900617895.1 Haemonchus placei | reverse complement strand
ATTTGAAACCTTCCTTTTGAACCTTTTAAGAACCTTTAAACCTTTTGAAATTAAAATTAAATTTTTTCTGAAATTGAAATCAAGGAATGCTTCGAAACCATTCTTTGCACTGCCCTCATTCCACGTGTAATCTGATTAGTTATTTATTAAAATTCATATGTACCCCCACAGAGTGAATACATGAAATACCGTAGCGCATAGATAGGAAATTTTCCTATCTAATAACTATTGGTCAACTTCAAGCCTGATCATATCTAACGAAAGGTAGATAATATGCGAAAATGAATTGGTAGCTCAAGCGACGCCTATCGAATACGTTCACTATGACGCATTTTCTCCGGAATGTTCACCTCGCTTAGGATTTCTTGGTAAACGACTGACCGTGGTCATAACGTCACATTACTGAAGGTCGTTGCACTTATTCAATGCCACATGCTACGATTTACTTTCTAGAGCCTATTGGCGGTGATGGCTACTCAGATCTTACCATTCTTTCCTTATGTGCCACAAACCGCGGTGCGGATTCCATGACTACATCGGAAAAGCATCATGGCCGCCCACATGCTTATGCCATAAGAAATTGAAGAGAGCTGAGAGCCTCTGGCATCAAGTCGTAGGCCGGAATGTAGGTCTAACGTGATATTGTGTGCGAGTTGGAGAAAGACTTCATATTAAAAGCATGGAAATGAGAAGGATAGGCAGTTTCTAAAGAGAAGAATATGTTGTGAACGATTTTGCTCGAACAGAAAGAAACTTGGGCTGGGGTCATTAAAATGCGAACGCGTAAAGGAAAAGAACTAAATTCCAGCAAGAAATATGGAAAATAAGAGATTTGGGACGAACTGATCTAGAAACAACCTGACTTCACAGAAATTCACAAAAATAAGTCACCACATAATTTAGGAGCTGCTTTTTGGAAAGGAGGTCCTTGACTGTTCTCTACTTTTAGATTATTTTGAATATACCTCAAATGCACTTTCCAACTCCTCCAACTGCCATCCTGAGAAGTTCGTACGAGTTCGCCGTCGTTTGGCACCAACAGATTCACAAGATGGCGATAACTCTGAAAAAGGCACCATTGCAGCTTATGAGAACACACGACTTTGTAGATAAATATACAAATAAGTGATTGCCTTTCATAGAGGTGATTTACCTTGTGCCGCGAAGCTGACGGCTTCTGGGGTGCTATCAGAGCTCCGAGACGAGCCACTTGGGCCTTCTGTAGTTTCTGATCGAATCACCACCGCTATAATTGCAAAAAGGTTTATGTGAATACTTCCATACAAGCAGAATAGTAGCCCTTCGCTTTCTTTATGGTATAAGTGCTATTACGGGACATTTGGTCTATTCAGCTGATGGTCTCATACGCCCTTACAACTGTCACTTTTTCATTCTCTCTCAATGTAACCAATGCAAATGTCTGGGGTCTAAATTACGCATTTATTCATATTTATATACTTACAATTGAATGGCGAACAGCTAAGGCTGAGCTGCTTCTGCCAATATTCATTCCACATGTCTTGCACATTCATGTTCGAGAACATGCCCTTCCTGGAAAACAGAAATTATTTTATTGAAACGCGTAGAAGGAAGTCGTGGGGAACATTTTCGGGTGGTTAGAATAGGATAGGGCAGTGATAGAGCACATCCGACTACCGTAACATTCCCCAGGAATCGAGTACATCGTGCAATGGTGAGAATTATTTTTGAGCTTGTGCCTCGTTTGTGACACACCAATAAGAGACGAGCATATGGGCGGGAACTTGCCGAATCAGCAAGCAATTAACATGCTAATAGGGAGGGATTTGCCCCCCGGAGACACATCTATCACTTGTGGATGCTTGCGCAACACCACCGACTCAATCATAACTGAACGTCGTCTACCATACGAGTAATCCACCCAAAAGAGGCTGAAGCTGAAGTTTTCCCTAGGAGGCACACTGATGTGCGTCCAGGAATAGATAAAGGTAAGGATCAAGTGGGCAGCTTTCAATCGTCTGTAATGTGAATTTCAACCAAACATCGAATCTGGTCACTTTATCTCTTACCTAGACATCGTCTCTGATCCCAAGAGTAATGTGAGGAGATGTGGGCCCTTTTTCTATAGAATAGTGACCATTGAAAATTTTCAAGGATTATTATAAACAGGGACCTATTCTTCAATATTTAATCCCAGATGTACACTGTTCGGGAGTACCAATATGATATCGAGCCTTAGATGCGAGAAGTTCGGTTCACCATCAGAAAGCATTCGCATAAAGCCAGGAAAAAAAGACCTCTGGCTTGGACTAGTATTCGCTTAGAACTCTCCAATACTCGACATTCGCATCTTCTGGACTCTACTGCAGGGTCCGTCTATGACTTCATCCCAAAAAAAGAAGATTTTTTCAAAAAGACCCCGGATTCGGTCCCTTTACTTCAGCTCTTTTCAACGAACGTGACTGCCTTAAACAGTAATGAGAAGAGATGTGGTCCTTACTCTGAACGGTAGCTACTGAACATTGTCGAGGGTTATTATACTGGCGAAATCGTTCCACAAAGTTCATTCTCAGATCTACAGTACTCGGGAATACCGGTACAAGGACGAGGCTAGGAGAGCTCGAAGCTGGTACATCAACAGAAAGTATCAGCATGAAAGCAGTACCTAAGGCATGAAGTAGTGAGACCCCTACGACCTTTAAATACTCGATGTTCGCATCTTGCCGGTCTAGGAGTGTTCCACGAAAATGAAGAGTTAACAACTCCGTCGGAACCAACCGAAGCAACAGGACTAAGATAAGAAAGCAAAGAGAGAAATTTTGTTTGAAGTTCAGTTTAGTATACTATTAATCATTTACTTTCTATCAGTAACAGCTACTAACTTCATAATAAAGTAAATGAAATTGACCAAACAGGCCTACGCGGTCAATGCAACCAAAAAAAATCTGCGACGTCTGCAGAGGGAATAGGGAGAGGCCATAATATGCATGGATCTTCATCGAATTAAACTATAAGCGAAGTCAAATGAAATTCCGAAAAATTGATGACTGAACCATGTCGGGCTCATCTCATTGTTGTCTACTACCACTAAAACACAGTCACCATAAAAAACTGGACTTTTCTGATCGATTTCATTTGATTCACTCCTATGTGAGTATTCAGTGTGATGATCAACGAACACTACCCTTATGATGGGATTTTCGAACAGTTTTTATAACTAACGTCCTATGAAGCTGCACCACTTCATTGCATAGAATTCACTCATAACGGTTTATAAAAAGAGGTGTGTGAGCTTTAAAAATAACTCATCCCCCACAACAAAATATGTAAAGCTATCGGCTTCAATTCACAACGACTGTTAAGGGTTCCCGTGCAATTATACCCAAGACATATTTCAATTTCCTGAGCGTCTCCAATTTTCCGCACCCATGAAATTATTTAAATGAGGCTGAAATAGAATACATATGTGCTGCGCAAAACGAATTGAGAAAGATGTGTGGGCATACGGCTCTGTTGGACGGACGGACTGCTGGATGGCAAGAGGGAGGCTAGGCTCGCATTCCGTTTTCTCCGTTTGAATTGCTCTCAATTTATTTCTGCTCCATCATTTCATATCAACTTACACATGGGCGCACTTCGAATTGCTTGAAGATAGAATCTGGGGTAACTGGAGATGGGCCGTTGTTAGATTTTCGGGAATCAGTGCTCGGGCGTCCGCTCAAGTAATGCCACATATGTCTTTCGGGAAAGATAGACGTTTTGGTTCATTCCCACTGGATACACTGTTCATCGTCTTCTCGCGCACTTATGCTAGCTGACAGCTCTTGTCACTACGTGCATGGCTAATGAGCACATGAGAAACGATTACGATCTCTTAACACACATCATCTCTGGGCCATGATTGCCAGTTTTATTTCACAAGATTGACTTTGATCCCACTAGACATACCGTATTCTCGACCTATCGATGTAAATTTATAAATTATTGGGCTTAAGGACCTTGACCCTACCAGTAATCTTGAACCCACCTAAAACAGAATTGATCTTCATCGGCACCTGGAGAGATCTCAAATTTACCCACAAAAAATTGACTTTTTTTTNTTTTTTTTGTGAAGGCCCCTCTATTATAGCAGTATTAGATGAAAAAGGTGGCAGAAATTACAGAACCTGCTTTACCAAAATGGTCTTCCAAGAAAGATGTCCCTATCAGCACTCGACGCTTCGATCTGCGCCATGAACCAGATTTTCCTAATTTAAACGTGAGCCAGCATTTTTAATACGAATAACTCTTGACCACTACACCGCTTCTTCGCGCCGTTACTAAGAGACACTCAAGGGAGTGATCTGATTATTCTCCGATAAAACTTCAACTGGACACATTATGCCCTCTGCGAGAAACGAATGAAGCCTTGTTGACAAATATATGCAGAATTTTTACTTCAAACAAAGATGAAGGCTATATGCCATACACTACATCCTTGTGCCCACAATTTTGTCTCTGCCAGTCGTTGTTCAGGGACAGAACTAATTTCCAATAAAGGGCTGCTCAAGGAGAATTATATGAAGAATGGCCCATTGCTGCATCGCAGCTTCTATTTCAAGGAGTGCTCCCACTCAAGACCAGAACGGACTACTATCCTATGCCAGATTACGCTCTAATGATCATGGGAGGCTTCATCAGCATCTCTGCCGTCTCGCTTTGGTCTTCCATGCCTTGCTTATCGAGAAGTTTTGAAATTTGCCATGCTTTAAGATTAGAAAGCAATGTTAACCCTAAAACCGCCCAGATGAGTTTATGCCAATTCGAAGGCAACAAACAGAACAATGCTGATGGTATGAAACCTGATCCCTCGCATAATCCAACCTGAAGATGATTAGATCAATTACGTTCCCTCAGAAATTCTTCATGACCGGCCATAACCCTGAGTCGAGGGTATCTGCTAACCACTGCCTCTCTAAGCCACTAAAACCTCATTACAAGAGAAGAGCTGTCAGGAATGCTCGGTCGACATGCTTTAGTTTCGCACCCCACCTGGTGGCGTTGCTATCCCAAACCCGGGAACGGGTTTGCTGTTGTGATTTGCACCTGAATTCTACCATCAAGCCTTAACTTCCTTGTTGAACAGTATCTCAAGTTTAAATATCTGACAAAGAATGATCTTGCAATGTGCCGATTAATTACGCTGTGCTCCGCCTGCCAGCATTGTTGGACATTTGCATAAGAAACGTATGACTATCAAAGGGCCTCGCCGCTTCAATTACCAAAATTTGCGAATCATATCTAGGCGGATGAGCATTTCGACAAATTAACCATATCCATGTAAAAGCCAATTTTTCGACAGCCGTCTGTAATAGGAAAAAGATTTATGAGCATCAAAAAGCCGCATCAGCTCAGAACAAATTAACATCTCAAATCTGACAGCTGAAGGTGTGACGGTGAAAAGCTGACACCATAGAAGGGAGTTTGGATACAATTACCGAAAATAGCTAAATCTAGTACTAACAACTGAACCGTATAAAACACAAATCATAGAAATGTGAGTAGCAAACATAATATAAACCACAAAAATAAAGAGTTACCATTCACGTGAAATTATGGAAATATTTGCACAATTCATAGGTACACAAATTTCGATTACTCAAAGAGATCATCCAAAAACTCATCAATATCGTCGTCAATCGTTCTCGTAGTCTCCTGTACTGTACCACTCCACGCATCCGAAGCGCTCGGCTGCTTTGATGTTGGAGTTCCTTCTTAAACAATAGCAATTCGAGTGGTTTGTAACACTCGAAAACTTAATGACACAAAATAATGAAAAAGTTTGGACACGTAGTAGCAGTATATACGCGCATGTTGTCACTCTACCTGGACACCCTTCCAACTCTTATGGTACCCTAGTAAAGGAATAAAAATGGATCTCTATCAGATCAACCAACATCGAAAAAACACTACGCTCTAAAGAAAAAGTAGTGAACACGCAGTGCCGCTGCCAACTTAGACACTACAATTGCCGTTACAGAATACATAGGGATCACTGCAACTATGCAACTAATTCAACCTTCAACATCATTTTTTGAAATTTCGTAACTAGCTCTTCTGATACGAAAGTCACCGTATGCGACAGAGTTAAAACAAATGATTCAGCCCGAGCTGTACCCGGTCAATAGGCTTTCTCGAACATCTTCCTAGGAAGAAAAGAATGTTGGCCTTGTATATGGTACACACAGTTACCANAGACCCTCCAACCAGGGTTTTCCTTATGGTTCGCTACTGAATGGTTGTCATGACCGCGGACTATTCAAAAGCAGTGCTAATTGCAATTAAAAGTGATAACTGAACGCAAATAAATGATGAAGATGGTGGTCTACACAATAACCTGCGATTGCCAACCGACGTACAAGTCACAGCATTTATCTGCCCTGGAACCAACACGGTTGACCTAGGCGGATTCATGAGGAATGCTATGGTACCCAGTGTTCATTCCACGTTGATCGGAACGAACATCTTTGAAAGCTCTAGCAACGAGTGTAGTTAGGTCGAGAAGTCAACATGATAAACGACCCAGCCCTGGAGCCATGCAGAAGGAAAACGCGAGGTGAGGACAATTCAAGGAAATCGAGGGCATAATAAAAAAGGCGAACATCCGACTTCCAGCTCTTTGCCACTGGAGCCTTTTTTGCTTTGACGTCACCTCAGGGACATTAACTCTACGCAAACAGGATGAGCATGTAGTCAGCGACTTCGTATGGAATCTCCTGATGGTTGCTGGACCAGGGCTATTACTGGTTGGATCCCTCTGCACATTAAACATACACCAGAAACGTGGCCAACACGGTCAGATTTTTCACGAAAGCTGTGAACGAAAGAATGCTACGCCTCGTACTCTCGGGCGACGAAGGTTCACTGGACCGCTTTGGCTCGTGACAAGAAAAACGGAGGCATTACTGGCGCCTCAAGCAAGTGATGACCAAACATACACAAATGATTCAGGTAACTGCCAAAAGAAAACTCAATTAAATCCTCAATAGTGACGTCTCCTTACTCAAGCTCTTAACAAAAGTGAAGTACAGGTCGTTGAAAAAGAATTAAGTGTGCTTGGAAGAGCACTGAAAGCATCGCACACATTCAATTCACGAAGGATCTTTGGGAGAACCGAAGGAGAATCCCTATAACTAAGAGAATAACGAAAACTGAAGTGAAGCTATGTATGCCGAAGCTAGCAATTCCGAATGGTCGTGAGAACACGAACAATGTAAATTGAGAGGCAGAAGAGCAAGTACAAGTAAAGTAACCACCGATCTAGAAAAATCAGAGTTCGCATAATATGCGAACAAAAGCAGAAATCGTTATAAGCTAATGCTAATGATTTCAGCCTCTATCCATTGCAGAGGGCAATTGAGATAATTAATTGTTCTGTTGCTGTTTTCTCTTATTCACACGGTTGTTTTTCCCTTATCGGTGTCCCACTCAGACGGATAGCGGATGGTGCTCCGAATATTTTGGCAACTTCTAACAGAGGTTTTTATCAACAGAAATGTTGGAAAGTTGAGTCGAAGAAAGTGAGAGGGGGGGGGGGCCTTAGGCGTCGGGCGCAATAAATGTTCCACCATTAGAAAAATTTTCTGCACAGGAGCACTGATTATTTTTCGGTACAGTTTTACTCTTGCAAATTTGGATTACGCTCCTGAATAGGTATGTTTCAAATCACGTTGAACTGTTATAGCTGAGACATTTGCAGATGAAAAGGAAGCATGATCATCATGTGGTGCGCAATAATAACGATGTGTCCTGCTGCTATGTATGTATGCTGCGATCATGAAGAAAGCGAATTAATATAACTACAAATGATTATCCAGGTACATAGATTCAATTACCTATTAGAGTTTGATGAAACTGTAGATCGTGAGGTTTTGCAAGAACCCAAGAGGTATTAAGTATTAACAGAAGAGGAAAGCATCGAGGAAAATAATTATGGATTGACAGACCTGTGGCTTCCTGCTTAGAATCTGATTTGTGCTCCTTATCGGATTCGCCGCCAGAATGTCCTGAAGCCTTTTTCTTCTTTCCCAAAGCTTTTTTCTTCTCAATTCTTCTCTTCTGTGATCCATAATTGAGCATTTCAGAGCACTGACGACAGAGCCGAACTTTGACAAGGGCGTTTTTCTTTGTTCCATCTTCCGTGTACGCAAAATTCACCCGAAACAGCCTTACAATAGTGAAATCAAAGCCAGATCGAACTATTTAGACTAAATTTACCTCCCAACTTGACAAATCGCTGTTAGCTTGACATTTCTTTGCACCACATATGAATTGTCCTTTCCCAGAACGAACCTCTGCCTCTGTTCGCCATCTCATTGCTATTTTATTCTTTTTGAAGTAGGTAAGATCAATGATGCAGTACTCTAAACACTAAAAACAGATGAAGAAAACCTTCGAAAGAGAGGAAGAAGTAATTAGAAGAACTACAGAAAATGAAGCTCTCAAGAAGACTTCCAATCGGAAAGAGGACTCACTAGCCTTTAAATAGTTTGTCGTAATATTTTTTGGCCATTCGAGCTTCCCAATTTGTAGCAACGGCTGCTTCATCCTCTTCGCTCCATAGAAATTTATGATTGTCCTGAGATAAGATCGAATGACGAAGAAGCTCGATGACCATACAAATCCACTTATTACTAACCTTGAGCACATCATAATCAGTTCGATCCTTACTAGTGTCCCGCTGTAACATTTTGGTCGCTCCAGGGTGCGACAAATAATACAAATTAATCAACTCCTTGTGCCGAGAGTAAGCGTCCATCGCCATCATACGAGACATTTGCCTGTTGAGGGATTATCATGAAACGATCATATTCTGTGAATCACTTTATCCTTAACTAACCTGTGCACACGACCATGTTCGTCCTGAAACCAGGCCCGCGCCTCGCTGCGACCCGGTCGTTCCTCCTTAAGAAAAATTTTAGTGGACTGAACATAAACTGGTTTGGTAAGAGAGTTGACTGCGATCAGATCACCTATGATCAGTGGTGTTTAGGAAGGTCGTTAGGCGGTCCCCTGGTGCAGTCCTTCGCAATCACTTTGCTAATTGAAACAAATTTACTTCATTACCAGCACGATGCCGCCTACATGACGAAATTTCCGTGCCAAACAACTCGTGCCGACACCCAACCTCTTGGAAAAACGCTATTTTTTAACATTTGAGTTGCTTCGCATTATGTGCTACGTAACCCCGACTGGGTGCGAAATTCATAGGTCATATTTTACGGTGTACTTCCTACTGAACAAAAACAATAAATTGGCTTAGTCTGAACAGTCTGAACTCACAATTTCGCAAAGAATACTCAGCATAATACTTACTTTTGCAACCAACTCTTGCTACAGAACTCAACCAATCGCGCTATTCCCGCTGATTTTTACGTTAGACTTCCATAAAGGCCAGTATGCTACATTTCCACTCTATTATAAGGAGGAATGAATGATTATTCGCCTTTTGTATTGTTCAGTCAATATTCACTGCGTCAGCAGCCAAAAGCGAGCACAGCTGTAGCTGTTGCAACGCTCCATCTCTTGCGTGCGACAATGGGAAAATGCATATCCCTTCAACTTCTTTTGGTCAACATAGGCAGTTCCAAACTGACTAAAACCCATGTTATTTAGGTCTCATACAAACATTCAACTGAAAAGTGATGCAACTAAAACTCGTAGCATGAGACTGACCAGACTACTAAAGTTCTTTTCGTTCAAATCACATCGCTTCCGCTTTTGACGCTCAACTTCACTTTGGTAATCGAACTCGGACTGAAGATCATCCACAGAGATATCTGGATTTCTCTTGACTGCTTCCATCTAAAAACAAAGAAATGGAGGGAATGACTACCATACGACTACACAGTGCTCGAACAAACACATACCGATGTATTCTTATCAACTATAATTTCAGTCTGTTTCAAGGGATTCCAAGCAGAATGCATTCGTTAAAGTACGCCTTACCGTCAGAAGCGTTCGAAAGGGTCAGCTTGCCCAGCAATGCCACGCCAATATTATGCTCGAAGAAAGGTCGAATTCACCCTGAACATTGACAATAACACATACATAAATACTGCACCCATTGATAGCTGGTCGAAGATGTTGATAAAAAACCAAAGTAACTACGTTCATAACAGTACAAAAAACCATTTCTAAATTCCTCAACCTAGCCGTAGGTCTTGGCATCTTGCCAGACCTAGTGCCTGGCGCACTTGATCGCGTTCGGAGCGCGAAATTTACTTTATACACAGGCAACATTGAGCTAACAGTAAAGAAAATCAGGGATGGCACATGGTTCCTACAGTGACCTCGTCGTCAAGCAGCTAGTTACCAGGTAATCGGCTTTATGCTAACTGAGGTTGAAGTGACGCAGCATTTTTAACCATTTCTGTGCGCCTTCTCCATAGGTATTTCCCTATTTCCCCCTGAAGTTGGTGGTTGAGGGTTGAGCAAGCAAAAGAGATCGTTCTCATAGTTTCATGAAGTCCTTCCTGACCGACCTTCGACTCTCGTACCCCTTCACATAACCACTCGACGAAGGAGCGCTCCGAAGGAGAGCACGGTTGACGAGCGGGCACGCCCTACTTTCGCTGGCGGATCCGACCCGAAGAGATTGTTTCTCCGTCTGATTCTGTCTACGAGAGTAATTTTCATTGGCACTAACCCCGTAACCTTAGACAGAAATTGGAAGGATTTCAAAGTCCCGTGAAAATGTGATACAGTAACCCCCTAGAGCCCCAGTGTTTGGAGGCGCTTGGTGTGTCTGCGGGTTACCAAGTAACCCACGGGACTATGAAATCCAACTTGTTAACCCATTTGCGACCGCACCTTTTAGACTGTCCTTACATTAACTTTTAATTTCTTTTATAACTGTAGTTAGAAATGAATGATTCCTGGACCACGATGCCTCAAGTTCCTCTAGAAGGCTGTGAGCTCAGCTGATACTTGAAAACATGAAAAAATTATAAGAACACTTGATAAATAATATAAATACTACACGAGCACGATATGGTATGGCCCGCCGGTGGGTCGTCAATGGGTTAAACAGAAAGGTAAAGTTTTTCAAATTNACATTATGCCCTGACCCCGGTTCAGCCAAAGTTCCGTCTCTACCATATCCTGCCTACCAGAAGTAGACACCACCCACTGTCAGTAAGCAGTCCTTTCATCAAGTCGTTGACAAACTGGCAAAGAAAATGATCGCGAACGAAGATCATCAAATTTTCAAAATTTATCCTACATGTTTGTTGCTCGGAAGGAGGGAGGCGGCAAGGTCTCCTGATGACTGTAGTGGTAAGACCCTCCTCCACCTCCAGTGTATGGGCGATTTTGCTTGAACTCGCGAGGGAGACCCTTTTCTGTCTCCTAATCAGTCAGATAATAACCATTTCTCTTCAGAGCTCATGCAAAATAGACAAAAGCTCCGTCTTCTCAGCACCCGTTGAGCTATACGCCTGTTCCTCAGACCTGAAGCGTTCAACTACAGAAAGTGATGACGAGATGGTACGTTGTTTTAAATCTCACCGAGTTCGCAGCCCCGGTCGCGCCCAGTCGCCCTCCGGGAAGAACAAAGAAAAAGGGAAGAAGTGAATTTCCACTGGAAGTTTTCGCTGCGAAACCACCACCGCTTGTCGTGGGAATTTTGGTTCAAATATCGCCACCCGGCTCTGATTGACGGACGGGAAGAAGTGATAACGGCTGATAAGGGAGAACTCAGCTTTATAACAAACCAATAAGTGCCTTTTCGACGTGTCCTTGATAAGAGCCCTTCCGAATGCGTCGTATATGTGACAGGTTGAGGATGCGTGAATCCAAATAAGGGTTAAGCCGCAGAAATTTTGCATTTGTCGCATTCTAATCAACCGCAGAGTCCCTCTAGTAATAGGGTCCCCATGATGAAATTCTGATCCTACATCGGAAAAAGGCCCTGAGTCCTGAACAATGACATGGGGAGGGGGGAGGTGGCTGTGGCAGTCACCTGGCGTGTTGCATCACGACCAGGAGAACTAACCAGGAATCACAGCTGGTTTGGTATCCTGACTGAGTTTCTGTGTTTCCATTTTTCTGCGGTACTCTGATAATTCATACCTATGTTTGCTTAGTATTTCTGAATGAATATGCGAACGTTGAGGGGCCAAAATCAAACAGTGTTATTGAATAGTGCTATTGAGACACTTGCGCTCGGTTTCACGGTGAACACCTGCAAGATCTGGAACGTTACGGTGCAAAACTGGATAGCTGTTTTTTGGGTTGTAGATTTAGGCGACAGTCTATTGTCCGATCTTCTGTTTGCGGGAGGCAGATCGCAACAGCAGTATAAAATGAAGTTAACATACGGAGGCTTCGAACCAAACAAAAGAAAACTTATAACTATACTCATTGACAATGTTGCGAACATAACAGACAGTTGGCTTGCCGATTGCGTGAGGTTTTCATCTTAAGTTTGTAGTTTTTTGAGAGAGACGAGACTTATAATGCGGACGGGTGCAAAGGCTGCTTTCATAGTCCACCGGCCTGCCGGCGCGCTCGCTCGCGCGTTCGCAGACCGGCCGGCGGACTATGAAAGCAGCCAAAGGGAAGCTTCAAAGGCAGAGAGAGAAAAAAAGAGCGAGAGAGAGAGGGAGAGATCTAGGCAACAACGCATCCCTGCGGAACCTTCATTCATAGTCTTTTTTCTTCCTTTTTTACAAAGAATCAGTTCTCCTCCACTATAAATACATACCCTCATACTGTGTCGTTCAATGAGGAAGAGGTTCTGAGGGGAAATCTCCTAAATGCATTTGTCCACTCTTCATCGGTAACTTCCCAGAAATTGACTTGACACGAAAATTGTGCTCAGTACGATTGCTCCCACTCGTTTCCATAACCATCCAGAACTACACAAGCTCAGACAGACGCATGGATTCAGACCAGACAAGCAGTTCCTACATTAGTAAGGTCACACGTGATTAATTAAGTACCTTCAGAGCTTTAGTTGAATCAGTTTGCTCCGTCATAAAAACACTGTTGCTGCTCCAATCCCTATAGGACCCAGTGCCAAATTTTGTGTTGCCCGCCTTATTTCGAGTGTTTTCCTTCCAAAACTGTGAAATATACCATTTGATTCGACATCTTCGCATCAAGGAGAGTCGACCCATCGTGGACGATCCCACTGATATTTCAATACCCTCTTCTTACCTCTTCACGTTTACGACGTATCGAAAAAGGTCATGGGCAGACCACGGGTGTGGGTAGGCAAATTCGTGTATATGTCGATCGCGTTCTTCAGTAAGCAATCCTAGATCCTGTTGGAATTTTAACAGTGGCTTCCGCATCACTCAGTGCATGCTACAAACAAATGCGTGACCTTGCGGGGCTCTTTTTTGCCCCCGTCTCTTTTGTGTTCGGTTTTGATTTTGGTATCCTCTGAAATCACGACCATGAAATGCCACTGGTGGTGACACGTTGTCCAATACAAGCTGCCATCGAATGCCTCAACAGCCATCGTAGAAGCAATTTCGGCCAACTGTTACTTTTCCTTCTCTTCATTATTCAAATACGTCTAAGTCAGGTTTGAAAGGTGCAAAACAGACAAGGGAACGATTTTATGCTACGATTTGGAGGTTTTTACCTAAGCTCCAGGCAGGCCGCTAGTTCACCTTTCGTTGGTTTTGGTGGGGCATCGTCACTTTAGCAGTGAACACTGTCTCTCTGTCTGCACATATCTCTGAAATAAGCTATCGGTACTTGTGGTTGAATACCCTTGATATCAGCTTTTCTTATTCCAACAGCTCCTCTCCGAATTTTAGGCCATGAACACCAACAGACGTCTTACGCTATTGTCCCCTAATGCGGCAATCCCCTCTTAACATCTCACCGCATCACTGTAAGAAACGACTTCCTAAGTTACCCACACCCTTGAAAGCATGAAGTCTTTGGGCGTTCATCAATCCCGTTTGAGGAATGCGCCCAATCATTCGACTACCCCTTTCAGACGAGTATGATACCGATTATCGACTAAGGAGGGATGTAAGGCTTGTTCGGTCTGGGCGAATATCGATCCAGAATTCGAAACTGTGACCATGCATGTGTGAAGTGTGCCACTTGCCACTACAGCACTTCCGCCCATGAAAGCGTAAATCCTGATAATTTTGAGGTATCTAGTCTTAGACAACTAATTGAAGTCATGGTCCAAAATAGTGCAAAAGTGGCGAGCAAAACTCAGAAATCGCCTATTCAGAGAAATAAACCGCTTCGAAGAAGTCGAAAATCAGGTCCGGACGAGAATATGATGAAAAAAGTTGCATGCAAGAGGTATTTGGACGAGCTGTCCAAATGTGTGTGCCATTGCGTACAGCTGGCTGCAACAAGCTGCCCGTGTGTAACTTTGCGTCTTGTTGCGATTGTAACTTTTACAATGGCGTTAGAACCCGTCCGCCTTGAGGCATATACTGAGCTAAGCCGATTTCGGAAAG